>CM049313.1:54440658-54723158 GCA_026874595.1 Sipunculus nudus | reverse complement strand
GGATTTAATTTGATATTTTTTTTTCATTTTCCAAATTTTATGAACAGTGATTTAAAATATAGTCAGTGTGCTTCTCCGGCCTCTTCCCTTATAGACCTACTGCAGAAAGGAGGTTCATGCGGTCACACTGCAACCGCAGGTCTAACAAATCCTGGTATTTTTTTTATTAATGGTATACTTCCAGATAGTGTTCGTCTTAGATTTACAATCGCGTTTTCATGGTAATCCTTGTAATTTATATGGTGATGCTATTTATTTTCAAGAAATACCCATTCCTCTGACTTTATACATTCAAAATGAAATTAAAACAAACATTTGGCAAAGTTGTACAGTTTGTATTCCTTGTTTATTAAAAATATGGTAATAAATGAAATGATATGCCTTTTTTATTAAACAAATTGTATTTTTGGTCAATTTTTATCCTACATCTCATAAATTATCACTCATTTTTTGTCTTAAATTTTTCCCCGAGACGAGGAATACCAAAGAGGAATAATTTATAATTAAAGATCAATTAAATAGTTTTTTTATTCATGCAAATATTTATGCAAAGAAAGCTTTTTAAAAAATATTCTGAACTTTTTCGGAAAAGGGGAATTAATGGTTGACACAAATGTATTTCCCAGGTCAGATTTTATTAAAAGAGAGCCTCATATGTTAACAAGATATGGTCAGAAAAACGTTTTTAATGATATTTAATAATTTTTTAATTTTATTTTTTATCATAAATTGTGTTGATCAGTAGAGCGGTTTGTTAATGTATCAAGTATTGGAACTTACTTGGCTACGGTTTGTTGTGATTGGCTGACAGACAATTCTGTAGGTCTAGAAGCTTCTTGGGGACTTGGCTGGTAATTTTCGAGTAGAAAAAGTCTTTTGAACGTTTAGTGACTAGCCTTTCCCGAAGTTTCTTTGTGGCAGGTATATATAAAGGCCGGCTCTATGGCCGCGAGGGTCCATCGGAGTTGGTGAGGGTTAGTCAGTCGAGAAGTGTTTTTGAGGGCAACGTAACATAAGAGGTAGATTGGCACCGAGCGGGGTGTGTTGTCAAAGTTCCGCGAGGGGAAGATTATTTTTCCTGGAGTTTTATGTTTAGCCGTGCTGGGCGAAGGAGCACTTCGGGCGTTGAAGAACTGTATTTGGAGCCAGATAACGGCGGGCGAAAGCCAGACAACTTTGGATTCTGGAAGTACTGTTTGTAAGAGTGGAACCAGTCAACTGAGGGCGAAAGCCATTTGTGTCTTTTTGAAATAAACCTGTTTTTTGTTAAAACCCTCGACAGTGATGATTTTGGACTTTTGGGTTGAAGAACCAGGGATATATAGGTAAGCTGCGTGTGTGGTTTGACAATGGAAATTCAGTGGTGTGTGTGTGGGGGGGGGGGGGGGGGGGGGAGGGTTGACGTGTGTGGAACCATGTGATTATTCATCTGAATCCTCGTCATCGGATTCCAGATCCAACCCATCATTTTTACCATCACGTTCAAGCAGGGACGGGAATCTGTGCACTAACACCTGTTTGTGTGTATTTCTTTAATCCATTGCACTCTATCCCTGTACAATATGTCTGCTACTTTGCTGATTTTTTTGGAGCCAGTACCTTCGTATTTATTGTTATAAATTCGTGATAACATTGCATATGGATTGTTAATCAGAATGAGGCTGACTCGTGAGTCATAGGTCAAACAGACTTAGGTTTAAATTTATGTGTTCACTAAATCTGATGCTAATGAAGGTAATTCGTTCCACGTTTGTCTCACACTGTCTCATACCTCATTTTATAGGTTAATGTCCCCGCAGTGACATGGTCGATATGAGAATAAATAATTCTTAATGTACACAACATTTGGAGTGATTATGCGCGTTTTCCGAACTGAGCGGAGGGTATACCACCGAAAACAGCCGAACTGCCTTCGGCAAAGCCCGGAATGAGGCCTTTTGGACATTCACAATTCAATCAATCTCCATGAAGCTCAAAATTTAGTTGTATTGTGCATGTGAATAAACCTACGCGTGACTTATCAACCTGCAGGGTCAATAAAAGTGAACAACAGGTTTTTCTCGATCCCTTGGCACTAATTTCTTATGTCAGCATACAGCAATGGTAGAATCGGATCCGGGGGCAGGGGGCTCCTTTTTCAGGCCCTGTAACCGTTTTTTTAATGGACCTAGATCCCCCCGCCCCGTTTCCAGTTCTATATCGCTGAACCCCCCCCCCCCCCCCCGGGGCTCTTACATCTCTCATTTTATCCATTTCTTTTCTCAGCTATCATTAATAAATTTTACATTTTTATATATTATTTTATTCCCTAACAATTAAATTATTTATTTATTCATATTTGATTACATTCTATTCATAAGTTGAGTAAACTAATGATCAGCCCTTTGATTAAAATAGGGAGTATTTCAGTTATTACACTCTGTTGTTCACAACACGGAGAACCGCCCCCCCCCCCCCCCATCTTTTCCCCTGTGAATAAAACCAGGCCTTCCAATTAGCCTACAGAGATCAGGAAGGGCTGGGGAAAATTTCACGGCTACTCATTGCTTCAAAATTTCCTCATTACTTTACATATTTAAAATGTTTTCGATATAGCAGGGGACATCTGGATCCGCCACTGCTTCCCGCAGTTACCTCAACGAGATGAAAATGAATCATTTTAATGAACGCATTCTTTGGAGTGATTTTTGAGTGGTTTCTAAATAAGGTGTACGCTATCGCCCGAAACAGCGCAAATGGTTTTGGCAAAGATCGGAATGCCTGTAATAATGGCCGCGTGTTTACGTAAATCCCTAAAAACCCCACAAACGATGGCTTTCCTTCTCTCTACCTTTGCTATATATTTTTCAGCTTATGCCACTACATCCAGATATTTTTAATACTGCAATTCATACAATACTGTCAACGAAAATCTGGACATCTGCATCCCTCTTGATCTGATATTGACTATCTACACATTAACCAGTTCACAATACTTCTTTTCGTTAACCGTCTATAAAATATCTGTTCATTACACGCACAACATTCCTTACTTCATCTCTTCACTGCCCCCCTCCCCCCCCCCCCCACCGCCAAAAAAGACCTAAAACGCCGATTTTCCCGATATATCAGCTAGTTACCACATATAATCTCTGTATCTGGCTTTCGGCTCGGTGAAGATAGATGGGCACATCATGACTGATACATGTGTTTGCATATAATATTAAAGGTACCTGCATTATAAAAGATTATAAATGTCTTTGTAGAGTGCATTATGAAGGGTGTACATACGAACGGACAAAGCTGTCACATGCATTGAAAACAAACAATATATATATATAGCGGGGTCGAAAAGCATAACAGACAGCTTAGTCATACTTGAAGCCCCCCTTCAAGGGGAATGAACACAATTGGAGTACAATTAAATCAAAATGGCACCTTTACGGAAATTCAAAATTCATCTTTGTTCGATGGCAAATGTAACAGTTGTATGTCTTTGCATGTTCTATATCAAGTCATATCACATATATTTCAACATTCTCAGATATACTCCTGCAATCTTCCATCGGCATCATATAGCCACCAGCATCATATGGATTATACGTCTGATATGTGATCGCCAACTATATCGACTTGCCTGTGCAAGCTGAACTCACTTCTCCACTTTCCGTAGCTTAACCATAAAAGACTATTACTTTAGATTTTATAATTAAATAAACAGCTTTTTAGAGGAAGGTGCCCCAAATGAGCAAATAAATTTAATTGAATTTTCTAATTGGATTATGGAAACATACAAATTTAGTCAATAGCAACAAATGACAGCTGATGTGAGTGAACACACACATCTTATGTCATTTTCTGTTATAAAATATTTCAGGAATACGTGAAACCTTCAGCGCCAAAATTTATGGTATATAAATGATGATCACAATGAGTTTTATAAAATGCCCCCCCCCCCCGCCTCGAAAAAATTTTGCCGTTGGTGTAATGCATCATAATGAGGTAAAAAAAGTCTTACTGAAACTTTGAGCTTATAAATGCATGAAATGCATAAAATCGGCAACATATAGATGTGTACTAATGTATGCACACAGAAAACACGAAGGTTGAATGCAGTTAATTGTATGATATTAAGCTGGCACATATTATAGAAACAGGTAACATAATTAGTAATGTCAATTTTATTTCTGTTGGATGATATCGCAAATTCTGGGATTTACTTGTATTAATAATTATCAATTAAAATAATTTATAATTATAATTTGGAATGTCACCATACACATTCTTTTCCTTATTGCTTTATGAAAAATTATTAGAATTAATTTTTAGAATTACTTTCTTGAAAAATGTCGCCAAACTCATATGTCAGCTGTACAACCTTATTTCAATATACAAGGTCTGGTTTGTTATATTATTTTATTTTCAGTATTCTTCTTTGTTTGCACTTCAGGTACTGAATTTGAATAGGTAGTCTGCATATTAGGGTGCAAGTTAAAAGCTTTTCTTGCTTTAAAGAACTTATATGTTTTATAAATGAAATATACGGCATTAAACGGTGTTGTCGCGAAAAAAATTACAGGTCTTGTACTTGAAGAATTAAGTCTATCCTGCTGTCGATTCTGGAATGGGTCAAGAAAATATACCCCAATAAATCTTTTTGTCAAGAAGCCCGCAGAAGATCATACATGCATCAGCTAAATCATGGAGAGCAGAGTGCATGTCAGTCGGATTGAGACTATACTATAGTTGTTTCCGAGATCCACCTATCTGAGCAGTGTAGCCGTGTTCCTATCTCACCCAGCGACTTTTTTTCCTATATACTGAGTTTCTGTGTCCCAAAAGATATTTATCTCTGCATTGTTGGCACAGTACCACTATAATTTAACAAAAGCTTTTGAAGAGGTTAGTGCCGAGAAAATTACCATAAGCCTCGGTTGGGACTGAGAAATCTCATGGTCGTGATCAGGATCGTCTTCAAAATTGAAGGATTGTTCCCTATGTATTACCCTATCCCTCAACAAATTTTGTAGTGAAGATGGTGATAAAGACAGAGTAAACAAATAAAAAAAAACAGGGAAGTAAGGGAATTAAAAATAAAAATATACATCCTAAGTCTGTGAATATTAGCGGTCACATATGGAAGTCCACAGTTAGATAACCTTTGACAAAATATGTAAAAACTGCATGAAAGTCATGGAGAAAGGGGGGGGGGCTTCAGGTATGACTCATGCTTTCCGACTCCGCTATTATCATGTATGAATATTTTTCGGAGAAAAGTTAGTTTTCCATATATTTGACAGCTTTGTCCATTCGTATATACACCCTTCATAATACACTCTACAAAAACATTTATAATCTTTTTTTATGCATTACCCTTTAATATTATATGCAAACACACACAACAGTTTCATTTGCCAAGAAATGAATTTCCGCAAAGGTGCCAAATAATGCTCACATAATCCCCCTTTCAACTAAGTAAAATATCGCTTAAGTTGTAAATATCGGACTCGTCGTGACACAAAGGAAAAATAAAATCTTTGTGGATAACGGCAGTTTTGCTCTAATTGTTTCATTATGAAGGCCATACATTGGTCACAAAAAAGCATATTTTTTTCATAATGTATAACAGCCGTTTTCCGGGACGTTTGATCATCTCATCATCATCTATACTTGAGTGTTTAAATAGTTTAATTTTTTACCCTCGAACTGCAGAATGCTTTCGAACCTAGGTACTAACCAAATCACGTGTTCAGTATATTTACAGTTTTTTTTTCAAATAGGAGAACAGCTACATTGAAAATTGTGGTCATTATGACTAAAACAATACCAAATATGAATTCTCTGGATTGTAATACCCGAGAATACATGTATTGGATGACCCTCTATGTCATATGTAATTATGGCATTTTTGCTATTTTCGCATTATTTTGGCGGCCATATTGTTTTATACTTATTAGCAAAAATTGCCCAAGGCTGACAGAGGGCCTACCAACATATCTTTTACACCTGATATGGGGGCAAACAAGATCCAAAGAGAAAAAAACTTAAGACCATAAAACAAGGTTGAGTCCAGTGGCAGCCGGACTACTCCGTTAGCATCCATTGTCTTAATTAAATTGAAAATGGAGCAGTATCCACGCGGTAAAATTGATGATGTGTTTTATTCATGCAATTAACTACAGTGGATCATAAACCTTTTTTATACAGTTAAGGCTGAATAAATGACATTTATTTGATGATACAAACGTAATGGTGTCAAAATATTTTGTTAAAACAACTTGTTTCATTATTTCTTTGGCTTGATACAAACGGTCACTTAAAATGAAGACTAGATAATGGGGACTAGCTAAGTCCCATTGCAGAGGAACGGTATATTTCCGCATAGTGTGTTCCCATACCCGTAAGGTAGCGACGTCTGGTAGTCGATACGGAACTAATTATTTATGTCTTTGTGGTAATGGGCCACGGTGAGGGTCAGGAATGGAGGGATGGAGAGCGGTTTGAAATTGTGCGACAGACCTGTGATGTGATGCTGCCGGTAATTCAATTGTGTGCAAGTGGAAGGGCAGAACTGGTGTGCACTCTGTAAGTTAAGGCATCTGAGTGATGCTGAAAGCAAAACTGGATCACTGTCATGGCCCGTTTCTGTGAGTGTTCTGGGACAAACAAACAGAAAAGACAATTTTAGTAATACAAAGAAGATAGAACGAACATAGAAAGCTATGATATTAGATGTTACGTGTTCGCTCTGCATAAATAAAAATGCCACCAACATTTGGTACGAATACGCATCACCTTGATTTATGATCAATAGATCATCCTTTGTAATTTTTTGGCTATAAATTTGTAATTATACCTAATGTCATACCTACTGCTGGTATCTCCCTGACTAACGGTTCCCATGTTGGGCTCAACTGTGGTATAGACCGGTACCTGATAATTTCAAGTAATCTTTTTACTCATTGTGCATCTGTCAAGAATAGTTTTCACTTTGTTTGGATCTTGGAAGAACCCTTGGTATCTCCCACTACGTTACTTGTAAGCAACACTGTTCAGTATGATATTGAGTTTTGTCAGTTAAGCTATGAATGCTGTTTCATTTGAGACAAGTGCCCCATTGTTCCCTGACCATGAATTATGATGTCATCAGCAATAACTACAACATTGTCAAGTCCTTCTAAATATCCATCAATTAATCTATAGAATTCCTCAGGCGCTGGGTTGATTCCATTAGGCAAAAACAACCAACTTTACCACCCGAATGGTATCAATGATGTAGTAAGCAGACTGGACGGCTTATCTTAGCATACTTATAAATATCCACCCTAAACATCCCCAATATTAAAATATTTTAGATTTTGCTAAACGAGTTGCTACATCACCAGCCGCTGGTATGGGGTAATTTGTTCTCTGGAAGGCTTAATTATAGTTTTGCGGATCCAAGCAAAATCGTGGTATATTTGGTTACCTGACCCCAAACATACTGTTGGTCCATGCAGTAGGTTCTGTGAACGTTTTGACTACTCCCATTTGTTCGAGTTCAGTAATTGTGTTTAGTAATAAGGTTTAGACAGGAATGGACACTCGACATATGTGTGTGGTTAAAAATTTATATGTCAAAATGAGCAGTCTGCCAAGTCCCGAGAAATCATCTTTGTACTCTTGTAACATCTCTCTTTGTTTCTAGTAGTGCGCCTCTGAAAGAATGTTTGAAAAGGCTATTCTTTCTGAAGCTAACTAATTTTCCAGACAGTAAAGACGTATGGCATTCTTCCACGATTCCAAAGTGTTTTTCTAGTAATGCCATTGGCTTTACATCTTAGGCTTACTGGGCCTGTTAGCTGAATGTATGAACTGTCATATACTTTGAACTTAGCCTTAGAGGGAGGTTGAGGGTCAATGGTAGTCTTTCTAGTTCAATGTGTTACAGGTTGCTTTCGGAGTCCAGCTGAAACAGTAAAGACGTATGGCATTCTTCCACGATTCCAAAGTGTTTTTCTAGTAATGCCATTGGCTTTACATCTTAGGCTTACTGGGCCTGTTAGCTAAATGTATGAACTGTCATATACTTTGAACTTAGCCTTAGAGGGAGGTTGAGGGTCAATGGTAGTCTTTCTAGTTCAATGTGTTACAGGTTGCTTTAGGAGTCCAGCTGAAATTGTTGTCAGTGTCTGGTTTTTCATTTTGACTCCAACATAAAACTGACTGTTATCTGTGTTGGACTATATGCTGGATATGCTTTCATCACTGCTATATTCTTCCGTTTCTTCTATCCCTTGATGCACTTACTTAGTTCCCTTTGCTGTCTTCTTTCCACTGTACTTTATTCTGTCTATAATTACCTATTGTTTCTCCACGAGATCTGCACGTTTCGGTAAAATGATTGTACCGATCGCAGATGGTGCATGTCTTTCCATATTTTTTGCGTCTATTTTTGCACATTTGCAGTTGTTTATCATGTAAGCGGTGGTTGATGTTTTACTTGACGTTGCCATTTTGACTTTTCATAATGTAAGTCCCCGTTTGCCCATTATTTTTATACTTAATTGAACAGGCGAAGTCTAGTCTGGTGACTCTTTAACTGGGGTGACTCTTTAATGGGCACCTGGTTTTTTTAGCTTGATTTTTTTTTCAAATTGATAAACAGTCTCTGGTTTTCTGTGTACATGAGGTATACACATACCTTTCAGAAATTGCATTTTATGTCTGCTGAAAAGTTCCGCTAGTTTCTGAAGTATCGTATCACTGTCAGCACGATCCTTTTTCTAAAAAGAAAAGTCCCTGTGTAACATTTCTCCTGTTTTTGCCATTTTTCGAAGGGGATTGCATGCGGCGACGTTTCCATCATTGGTGTTAGAGTCCGTGCTGTATTATAAAATGTTCGGCAAGCAACATGTGACTCACCCTGTTGTAGCCGAGGCCTTAAGAAACGTGTAGCGGTAAATCGGTGCAGGTGCTACACAAAACTTCCGTCAAACCGAGCTTCTTACGCTGAAGAGCGTAATTTCCAGTTGTCTCAGGGTGAGAAACAGACATCCATAAAGAGAAAGTTTCCTATTAGAGACACAGTCCGTCGATTTGATAACTTAACGCTTCTAACACCATGCTATAAGGTCAACAGCTCTTGATAAAAGTGCACATTTCTAAACAAGAATAATATTAGGTTTGGTGGTGTCTTCTTAGCAAGCTGCTAAGCCTGTACTTGAGTGGTGACACAAGCCATGCACGGGAACGCAATGCAATTGTAATCCATCCTATTGCATCAATACCGTGGTAAACAATAAGTAATCTTTATATGAGGCTTGTGGTGATAAATTAACACAAAAGAATACATATGAGATCACAAAGAAAAGTGTAAATCCATCTCTTTGGTAACAAGTCAATTGTTGTGTCGCTTACAATTTGACTATCGCCCAGTAATCCACGTGAGACATGATGATGTTCATGCGGTCAGAAAATGAACAAACATGCAGACAGATTAACTAATATGCTCAATTAATTTAAGTTTTCTCGCACATGATAGTTGTTGACGGGAGGTTCATAGACATATCTTACGACTGGTCGGTTTACTTTCAAATTGCAAAGCAAGTGTAAGCCATGGGGTGTTGTCAAAAATGGCGAAAATATTTACATTCTCATCTAGCCTTATGACGAGGCCTTCAAGACAAGATGACAAGGCATTCTGACTTTTGCAGGGACTCCCTCTTGTCAGGGGGACGAAAGGCGCTGCTTTTTCGTTTGAATGACACATGTTACTGACTAAGCTATCAGCGTTTATCCTTAACCTTATTTTTTTAGTTTGATTACGTGACATTATGACTGTTGTTTAAGGATGTTCAAATTTACAAATTGTAGAGGTAGAGGCTTGGACAGCCGAGTATTAGCAAGAGTGGGAATCAATGGCGGGGCTATGAGAGAGTGGTTTGTATAGCCCTTCAGCGATCGGTGTTACTTCCACTTCTAGAGACTCCCAGATGCTTCCACCTGAGAAATGGAGGTTACCTGGCATTAGTTAATATAACTGTCTATATAAGATATATGAATTTTAACTTTTAATCGCATGAAAGTTTACGTATGTTATTTCTATGGGCCTTTTCTATATGTTATTTCGTTCTAGTGATTATTCGAAAATTGAGATTG
The DNA here is from genome assembly GCA_026874595.1 of Sipunculus nudus. Lineage (NCBI taxonomy): Eukaryota > Metazoa > Annelida > Sipuncula > Golfingiida > Sipunculidae > Sipunculus > Sipunculus nudus. Next base: position 54,713,039 of record CM049313.1, on the reverse strand, counting down.
TTCCGTCCGGTAGTTAATATAACTGCCTATATAAGATATATGAATTTTAACTTTTAATCGCATGAAAGTTTACGTATGTTATTTCTATTGGCCTTTTCTATATGTTATTTCGTTCTAGTGATTATTCGAAAACAGAGATTGTTCTGTGCGGTAGTAAACATAACTGCCTATATAAGATATATAAAGTTTAACTTTTAGTCGCATGAAAGTTAACGTATGTTATTACTATGGGCCTTTTCTATATGTCATTTCGTTCTAGTGATTATTCGAAAATTGAGATTGTTCCGTGCGGTAGTTAATATAACTGCCTATATAAGATATATGACGTTTAACTTTTAATCGCATGAAAGTTTACGTATGTTATTTCTATGGGCCTTTTCTATATGTTATTTCGTTCTAGTGATTATTCGAAAACAGAGATTGTTCTGTGCGGTAGTAAACATAACTGCCTATATAAGATATATAAAGTTTAACTTTTAGTCGCATGAAAGTTAACGTATGTTATTACTATGGGCCTTTTCTATATGTCATTTCGTTCTAGTGATTATTCGAAAATTGAGATTGTTCCGTGCGGTAGTTAATATAACTGCCTATATAAGATATATGAAGTTTAACTTTTAATCGTATGAAAGTTTACGTATGTTATTACTATGGGCCTTTTCTATATGTCATTTCGTTCTAGTGATTATTCGAAAATTGAGATTTTTATCGTGCGGTAGTAAATATAACTGCCTATATAAGATATATGAAGTTTAACTTTTAATGGCATGAAAGTTTACGTATGTTATTACTATGGGTCTTTTCTATATGTCATTTCGTTCTAGTGATTATTTGAAAATTGAGATTGTTCCGTTCGGTAGTTAATATAACTGCCTATATAAGATATATGAAGTTTAACTTTTAATCGCATGAAAGTTTACGTATGTTATTACTATGGGCCTTTTCTATATGTCATTTCGTTCTAGTGATTATTCGAAAATTGAGATTGTTCCGTGTGGTAGTTAATATAACTGCCTATATAAGATATATGAAGTTTAACTTTTAATGGCATGAAAGTTTACGTATGTTATTACTATGGGCCTTTTCTATATGTCATTTCGTTCTAGTGATTATTCGAAAATTGAGATTGTTCCGTCCGGTAGTAAATATAACTGCCTATATAAGATATATGAAGTTTAACTTTAAATCGCATGAAAGTTAACGCATGTTGTCACTATGGGCCTTTTCTATATGTCATTTCATTCTAGTGATTAATCGAAAATTGAGATTGTTCCGTGTGGTAGTTAATATAACTGCCTATATAAGATATATGAAGTTTAACTTTTAATGGCATGAAAGTTTACGTATGTTATTACTATGGGCCTTTTCTATATGTCATTTCGTTCTAGTGATTATTCGAAAATTGAGATTGTTCCGTCCGGTAGTAAATATAACTGCCTATATAAGATATATGAAGTTTAACTTTAAATCGCATGAAAGTTAACGCATGTTATCACTATGGGCCTTTTCTATATGTCATTTCATTCTAGTGATTAATCGAAAATTGAGATTGTTCTATGCGGTAGTTAATCGTATAGAGTATTGTATGAAATCATTCACTTACTTTTCTTCTGCTGCAGTTGACTGCGTAAAGAAAGCCACTAACGCTTTGAAAGAGGCCAGCAATAAGTGGGTAAGTAAGGATTTACTGAAACGTGACTGAAGTTCCGAACGTGTTCTGATGATTTTATTCAAAATTGTGTCAGAAATAATAGGTCAACTGTTTTATTATATACTAATGTCAGGGAGCTCAGGATGTCAGGCTTAAATTTATCCTAGTTTGTTTCAGTCTAATTTTTTTTCACACTTGTAGGCTTAACAGCTGCTTAAGTGTCAGGATAAAAATATCTGTCGTATATATATATATATATATATATATATATATATATATATATATATATATTACTTATATATTGTGTAACATAAATCTGTGTGAAGAATAAAAGATGACATATATTATAGAAACAAAGATATTTCAGCAAAGTATTGGACGGGATCAACACAAACGTTCATCAATAATTATTCTTTTATGCATTAAATTGAAAAAGGAATGTAATATTGTGTTATATCTAAGTCACAAAAATTAATAATTGTGTGATATTTTCTATCAAAATTCCGATCGGCGTCCCCAGCATTAACATGTCAATACTTGCTCATTGGGCCGAACCCTGCAGACGAATATAAAGTATAATGCAGTTGGAAGTTCCATTGTACCTCCAATATTTTGTCTCCCCTAGCTAAACAAGTACAAGATGAGTTTGAAGGACAAAATACAAGACAATTATTGCCCAGTTAAATCCGTATGGGTCGTACGCCTAAACTATCCGTTCCCGTGCCCGTATCCATGTCCGTGTCGTTAAACGTATTCGTATCCAAACCGTCTAACCTGGAGATTTTTGAGCCTGATAGATAAATAACCAGCATGAGTTTTAATTACAGATGACAGTTTTCAACGAATGTGTGAAGCAACTGATAGGCGGTTGTAAGGCCTTATGTGAGGTATGGCTTTGTATATAAATATATATATATGTGTGTGTGTGTGTGTGTGTGTGTGTGTGTGTGTGAGGGTGTGTGTGTGTGATGTTTATAAAAAATTTCTAAAAATATATTTATAAAAAAAATGTAAACGTCTGAATTGGTTGGTGTCAGTTAAAGACTGAAAGCCCAAGTTAACCGCTAAGCTGTCTGTGTTTGTATGATAATAAATGTTCCTAAAGGCTCAAATTACCATAAGATGATAGGTCCATTCCATTTAATTAGCATGCCTGTCCTAGGATTTAGCGGTTCTAAATCTATTTTCAGAGAAGAGAGAAGGAAGTGCGGGACACAATAATAGTTAAAGATTAGCCAATAATACTCTCTCCTTACATCTTATGTAACCATCTTGTGTAACTCGTCTTGAATAATGACGATATATACCATAGTATATCTTTTAATTTAAAAGTTATTTCCATAAATAATGCCTGAAGAAAACTTTGTTTCAAATTTTCTTTAAGTCAGTGATATTAATTAGGTTTCTTTGATTACTGTCAACAACAAGTTGACACTTTTTTTAAGTACGTACTTAATGCTCGTGTCTTTTTGCCAGTGTAAAACAAACTGATCGGCATATACTATGATATTGTCATCTTTATTATTTCACAAGATAAATTAACATATAAAATGTAAATATATTTAAATTAAAAAAAAAGTTTACTGAAAAAATGATACAAAGGAAAGATTGAAATGCACCAAGCAATACGATACATCATATCTAAATGTACTGTAATATGAAAATATTTTGGATACTTAAAGAAAAATTAAGCAACCATTGGCATTCCACTGTATCCACGGCATACATACTATTCCGTTTCGTCCACTCTTTGCAACCAGATTTCTGCATGAGCCGAGTGATCATAAGAGTAGTATCCCTTAGCATCTTTATATAATACCAAGTCTGTGTCAGCTAATTAAACGTTCACAGACAGTGATTTAGTAAACCGCTCTGTCGTCATTTTAGCCTGCAAGGCTTCTGGCCGAAATCTCAAATGCAAATTTAATCTAAATTTAAAACAAAATGTAAACATTACAGTGTTCTCATGCCGTCTGAACAAGGACATAAAACCATGTCCAGAAAAGAGACAAGCATATAAGCTTAATTTTAATTGTTTACATTCTGATGCCTCCTCGCCAATGATGCCTCCTTTATTTCTGCTCGCAGAAATTCGTATATGAAAAGCGGGTTAAAAGCATTCATTTCCATACTGGGCTAGTATTAGTTATGGCTACACCGGTATACCGATACGAGGCGTTACATACAAACATGGCGTGTCACTGGCGTCAGCTTGTATATATTGAGGATATATAATCATGGAAACTAAATGTAGAAATTTACAGATAATCCTAATGCCACACACAGCGTGTAAATCAAACGTCATATGTGAGTTTAACGGCTTATATTGAGGCTGTGTGTAAAACTCGGTAGTCGGAAACCGACTCGGTAGATTGAAATGCAACGAGCAATACGAAACATCATATCTAAATGTACTGTAATATGAAAATATTTTGGATACTTAAAGAAAAATTAAGCAACCATTGGCAATCCACTGTATCCACGGCATACATACTATTCCGTTTCGTCCACTCTTTGCAACCAGATTTCTGCATGAGCCGAGTGATCATAAGAGTAGTATCCCTTAGCATCTTTATATAATACCAAGTCTGTGTCAGCTAATTAAACGTTCACAGACAGTGATTTAGTAAACCGCTCTGTCGTCATTTTAGCCTGCAAGGCTTCTGGCCGAAATCTCAAATGCAAATTTAATCTAAATTTAAAACAAAATGTAAACATTACAGTGTTCTCATGCCGTCTGAACAAGGACATAAAACCATGTCCAGAAAAGAGACAAGCATATAAGCTTAATTTTAATTGTTTACATTCTGATGCCTCCTCGCCAATTCGTTTGATCGAAATATCGTGTGTAGTGTGGTCAATTATTTGATTGGTTCAATTTCCTTGTTCATTTTTCATGATATAGACTCCAGAGGTTCTCCCTGAATCAAGGCCTGTGAAAGTGTAGCCACCTGTTCTGATGGAAGGAAGATGTCCAAAGTCTCTTCAAGTGAATAATAATAGGCTAAGTTATTGACGCACTAGAAAAAAAAGTTAAAAAGTGGGACAGACGGAATAAAATCCGTGTACACAAGCCAGTAAAACAGCCTAAAAAAATAAAAAAGAAACATGCAAGTACATGTACTTAAAAATTGAGGACGCTCTGTTGAATCTAACTAGATGAAGTCGAGACAAAAAGTCAAACGTAGATCTACATTTTTATCTCGACGAATGCAAGCGTGCTTAAACGTGTATATAGACATACTATATGCTTTTACTCCGTTTATTTCTGCTCGCAGAAATTCGTATATGAAAAGCGGGTTAAAAGCATTCCCTTCCCTACTGGGTTAGTATTAGTTATGGCTACACCGGTATACCGATACGAGGCGTTACATACAAACATGGCGTGTCACTGGCGTCAGCTTGTATATATTGAGGATATATAATCATGGAAACTAAATGTAGAAATTTACAGATAATCCTAATGCCACACACAGCGTGTAAATCAAACGTCATATGTGAGTTTAACGGCTTATATTGAGGCTGTGTGTAAAACTCGGTAGTCGGAAACCGGAAGTCGGAAGCCAAGGATTTTTTTAGAAACAAAACCATAAAGCATATACAAATGCCATTACATCAATACTATTTCGATTTTTATCGATACACTAGCGTCTGTTCTTTCATTCTGTGAAGAATCATAGTTATTCATTCAATAATCTGAAAGTTATAGAAGATTCTGTGCTCGGAAGTCATCTCGGAAGTCACTCGGAAGTGCCGGGAAGTAGTCTAAATGTGTAAAACTCGGAAGCCACGGCCATGCACTGGTCATCAAATCGTCAGCATGCGTGTCAACCATTTTCACTATCTTCCAGATGACATATTTTTTATAATTCAATCTGTTGTGTAACATTCATGATGATGTTTTCTTAAAATAATATTTTGTGGTCATATTTTTTGTTCATTTTGTAAAACAACATAGTAATAATTGATTAATTAAAATGATAAATAGAATTAAAATTTGACAGAAACACGACGTCCAGGAATTGTTTCTAAAGGTTGTTTCGATAAAATGTTTTATGTTTCATGTATAAATTGACTAACCTTTTCATGTTCCATTGATAAAAAATTTCATCAGGATTATGTATCTCTTAGACTCAAAAATCTATTATGTAATATTTAATTGATTCCAAAATATATTTTATATTTCCTGACCAGAATGCACAAATTCAAAATGTCATTTTTCCCCCGATATGTTCATGCTGTAAAATGAAACCCTTTTCTAATTCAAGTTTTAAAATGTTGCCAAAATAGACAGCATAATATGCATAATATTTCACATTGAATTGTTTGATAATGATTCAAAAAACCTTGACAGAAATACTTGAAGCCTCCAATGTCTTATGTGTCAATAAAATCCTATTAATAAGATTATTTATCTAAGATTTGACATTCAACGATCTCCTCCTAACGCAAAATAGGAATTTCTTCATCGAGATCGTTGTAATCGTCACTCCGTGCAGTTCCTTAATTGAAGCTAGGAACACATTCTGTTTTAGATGCCCTTATTAAGCACATAGCGTCTAATAGAATGGCCCAGTCAATGAAGTGACTCTGACAGAGATATCAAACGGCTCTCACTGTATCGCACTTAGTGTCGGTTGACCCTCTTATTTCATCGACTTGTAAACTTGGGCCGTACCGGACAGTCAGCGCCACACATCACCGCCTCGCTGAACTAAGGTCTTTCCCAGTGACGTAAGGAGTAATTATAGTGGTCTTTCCCAGAATCTTTTTTTTTTTCAGAACCAACATGGTTAATTCAGTAACCGCCTATTGTAGGCTTCTAGCTTGCTGTATATATATTTCCTATTTTACCAGCCTTAATATGTTTAGGTCTTCGGCTATTTGAGTACGGCAAGATTTTTAACACTTTATAAAACCCTCAGCCTCAGTGAGTGAGTATGTCACCGTTTATCAGACCATTGCTTATCGTAGCAGGCCGGTTTAAAATGCGTCACCAACTCAGCCAATCAGCGTGAGATATTTAGGTCCCCACGAGACGAACGCAGTCAAACTGTTATGCATGTACCGGCTGACTGAAACGATCACGATGTTCAGCGTGTAGGCAACTCAACAGTGGCAAAACTTTCATGTGTAACTTGAAAACTAACAAATACACAGTACAAATTCGATGCGACATTGTCTACAATACACTTAAATTTGCCCATGGACCGCATGTTCGAACAGCAGAGATATATCATAGGATGTATGGACTTTCTTAAAACATGCATGATTTCAGTGGGAATATTACCAAGCGGACTGAACTGTCTTTTGCCTATAGGATGCTGTTAGCGTCCTCATAGCAACAATGCCATTCACAGGAAACCAGGCGGCCTGATATGCAAATGCGAGGGAATCGTCAGGAGCCTTGTGACGCCCTAATATGCAAATATCAGGGATTCGTTATACGGACTTTACAGGGCTTTAGTGATAAAAGCTAGAGTAACGTCGCGTCTGTTGATACATGAAATCACGTTTCATTTGAAGCATTTTAGCATAAAACATCAATACACTAAAGCCCAGGCATGGCTTAACGTCTGAGAATGAAATGAATTATAAAAATATTTTAAAATTTTCTGAAATATCAATTTATTTGAAGTTAAATTATTATAATAATGTTGTAACAATATCAAGAGTGTTATAAATAGAAAATAAATATCATGGTTGAATAAGTATGAAAGAAAGAGTTGAAAATATTTAATTTTTTGTTTAAAACCAACTTTATGCTTGAACATAAAAACATATTAGATTTTATAATCACACGTGTATAAATATGTAATATATAACCTGTTCTGTTGTATCCCTTACTACGATATATCTTAATAAAAAAAATCGTAGAAATCTCACGTTATAAAACACATTTAATTTACGTCTTATTTTGTACATATATGTTTGTTGCTGTTCCAGCGATGTCCTTTTAGGATATATTGAATTTCCAATATATTATGATAATATTACCTATATTGGATATTTGCTCAACGTAAGGAAAATATATTAAAACTGTTTTAATATTTAATGATATCGTAATTTATAAATGTAAGTCGTATTCGGATTTCTTTTATCATATTTTAGTATGAACAATGTATTGTATTATATACTCATTACAAGCACAATCATAAGCACTTTAAATATATGCAGGCAACGAAATTGCATTTGCCATATGGCTCTAAACTGACCATATGTTGACCTGTGCGTCTCCGTGACTTCCGAGTTTTACACATTTGGACCGCGTCCCGCGCTTCCAAGTGGCTTCCGGGATGGCTTCCGAGCACAAACTCGTCTATAACTTTCAGATTACGGAATGGATAACTATGATTCTTCAAGGAATGATAGAACAGACTTTATTCTATCAATAGAAATTAAAATGGTGTTGATCTAGAGGTAATTTGTGCATGTTTAAGCACTTATTTTATGAAAAATCCTGGGCTTCCGACTTCCGTCTTCCGAGGTTTTACACACAGCGCTGGTTTGGTACTTGTTATAACGCGATGTTTACCCATGCCTTGTTTTTTGTTTTGTCTGTTAGCAACATCACTCAATGAGTCATGGATGCATCTTGTTTAAAGTTTGTTATGATCGCGTAAGGAGGTAATCATGAACATTATATTATGTTTAATTTTAAGCAGTTCTTACCGTTATGAGACCAATTTCATTATCCTTGCCTGTGCCACCCGATAACGTTTATATCAATCCTGCCTCTTTTTCTGAAGTTAACCTCTGAAGCTGTTGATGAGCCGTGAATCACATTTTAGCAAAATCACTGAAATCATAGGGCTGTCAAATCCCCAAATTATGAAGATCCTATGGCTCGTCAATTATACGGCAAAAATTATCAAAATATGGCCATAACGTTAAAGGCGACTCCATGGTAATCTCCATGCTATATATAAATATGTTTGATAAGACATTTTACGAAATTGTAGTCCCTTAAAAGTACTTAGTTTTGAATATGATTTAATAAGAGGTTATCATCTTTAGAACACGGGAACATTGACCTGGAATTTATTTGAAATTTTACTTATATGTTATAATATAACGAAGAACCATGACACGTATAGTTTCGTGTGAAAACGTATCATTCAAATCAGTTTTACAACTACAAAACATTAGCTGTAAAATTGCAATACCAATTAGTTATTCGAATATTTTACAAAATAAACGCTTATCCAAGTAGAAATATGAGCTGAATGCAACGACGTTTGCACTCTAAAATACTTTTTAAAATATGTGTTTTGCAGCTGAACAAAGAACTCAAAAAATGTTATAACAAGGCGAAAGACGTATCACCACAATCAGTTCTCCCAACCGCTTATGCTTTCATCGAATCACTTTTGGGGCTTACAACGAAAGATGAGATATGTGCGGGTAAGTCTCCAATGTTTTATTATAAAAAAAAATACGTGTGCGTGAGTGGTAGCTTGGTAATAAAATGTCACAGTGCATTTCAATATGACAAAAATAAATGTTTGCCAATTTAAAAACATATTCTGATGTATGAAAAGAGACAAAGTGTGGACTTTTTTTAAAGCTACGGTTGCGTTTTTTTTTCATGTTATATATTTTATATTATGGAATCACAACATTTTATGATCTGATGCTTTCCTATTTAATGCAAAGAAGCATCATAAAAAGGGGGTTACCCGTTGCCAACATGTGCTTTCCGTGTTTGTTCAGCAAATTAAATATCTATCATCTGACTTGCAAATAATCAAAGGCAGAATTCCTTTTTCATACACGGCATTCTTGGTTCACAGGATCAGTAAGTGTGTGAATGAATAATTTGCCAATCTTTCTCAACATACTTTACGGCTAAATAAAAAACAGCAGAAAATAGTAAGATAATATCTAATAAAACGATAAATCTCGGAGCTGTCTGATGTATAGTGCAGATAGAAAATATGACTGCCAATTCGGTCAAAGCAAGCATTACAAACATTAAAATAATGTGGTTTTCTATTTAAATAAAGGTCTTTATCTCAAACCCTGTCTTCATATATTTCCTGCCAATCTCTATCTTCTTCTCGGATGTTTAAGTCACGGTTGATACAGTTTTGTTACAAAAATAAGGTTAGAAAACAAGAAAGAGTGTAGTCTTTATTTGATTGTTCCATATAACTGCCGTGTGAGTGGAAGATAACACAAATACAGTCTAATAAAATAGAGTGAACTAAAAAGTATGACAATTAGCTATACATACCACATCAGGAATGGTTGGACTATTAAAATATGTCATGATACATGTAGATAGGTCTACCATAGCCATAATGTGGTCATCCCCCCCCCCCCCTCCTCAAATTTTTTGGCTCGCTTGACATCTGTGTGGACCTAAAATGGTTTACAAAAGTGTAAGTAAACCTATTTTGGTGAGTGTCGTGACAGATCAATAACATGCATACTTGAGATTACAATACAGGGGATAACAACATGACTAAGAGATTCAGACGGCATAATAATACACAGGATTAAACAAGAGGAATACTGAACATAGATGAACGCTAAAAACCCCTAGTTATTATATCATGTTTTATAGATAGGTTCCTTTTCCGGTATGTTTCACAGTCTCAATACAAATCCTCTTCTGATACGCATTCTGGTACAGACAAGAACTACATAAAAACAAAAAATTATACGTAAAATAAAATTAGCAGTACCATGTTAGCAGTACAGTAGCAGTATCTCGAAGTTACCAACATATAAAGATGTTTAAACAAAATAGTGCCGTAAATTGAACAAAACGTGTGAACGTCACAGGAGCAGGTGGAAGCCACACACAATGAGGGTCTGTGCGCGAAACTGTCACACACAGGGCGGCGCCACATGAGCAAGGGTCCCTATACGTCCCGAATCCCCAGATGTTCATAGCGCTTGACGTTTTGTTTACAATATACCTGCGACGTTTTCCTACTATTATTATCGTTGAAATTTCTGTTAAAATGCCTCGGACACGGTGTTGTGTCATCGATGGCCGAAAGAAGGAACTATTCAGGAAGTGGATGCTCGCAGTTTGACGTGATTGTTTGAGACGAACCCTACAATCCGTTGTATGTCACGCACTTTTCTCGGCCGACGACTTCATCGCTGAGAACAGCTTCGGTAAGATTAACCGCTTTTAATGTTTTGCTTTTTATTTTGGTGAATCATATTATTATAAATATAAGAAGGAAAACTTGACATAGATAATCGTAACCGAGTATTCATTTTCTGTTTCTCTGATAAATCGTCCCCGTTAGTGGGCGTGTCACCGTCACCCTTTTCATGGCCCTCGTCTCTCGCATGTCGCGATCTTTGCCAAATCGAAGCCGTGGAGGGAGCCATCTTGACAATTTGGAAGGGAAAAATATCATGCTGTACTCTTAAACTTTAAGTTACTTATTGCCGAGGCATATCTATTATCAGTCATTTTTAATAATTTAGTTCAATAAAGAATAAACACAAAGCCATCAGTGTTGATTTCCCCCCTGCTATAACTTGTAATATATATGTAATGTGATATATTGCTAAGTCAGAGTGAGCAAATGTAATAATTTAGTAAATAAAGGAATAAACACAAAGTAGTCAGTATTGAATATTTACTTTCTGTTACATATATATTATATGTAAGACACAGTAAATTATAAGATTATAATCAAATATATACCGGTATATGTCGTGTATTTATTTGACATTATTTGATAATATAACAAAATAATACAGCACTGTTATTCAAAAAATATATTTACACTAATTCATTTCATTGAGCAACAATGTGAACCCACACCTGATAATACATTACCTAGAACATTTTAAATAAGCAGACATAAATACATTTTCTGTTTTAACGCTAAAACCACATGATTTCTCAAGTTTATCTTGGTCGCAGGCAACAATATAAAAACAGTGACAATATGTTTTGTAGGGGAAAGTCCACAAAGAAGACTGCTGATACCTGCCAAGTGTCTTCTTTGGGACTAAAGAATCCACTCCAGAAACTGAGAGGAGGGCAGAGCAAGCTAGCAAAAGGCTGAAACGTTTTGATGATTAGCCGATTGAAGCTCCTGAAGTAGGGAATGAAGTTGTGGTGACAACAGAACAGTCCCCACAGCACACAGAACACAACCCCACTTGTGAGACCGAGAGGTTACCTGGCACACAGACCCCTCAGAATCCACCTTACAACATTGAGAACTTCAGTCACCATGATGATGCTGTGCACCACCTGGCTGGACTTGAGACTTATGCAAGAATCATATTTTTGTTGAACACTCTGGGCCCAGCAGCTTATGATTTAAATTACAGGTGCAGGAACTGTCAACTGCTTTCTGTGCCCAATCAGTTTTTTTAACATTGATTAAACTTAGACAATATTGTTTCAACAAAGACCTTGCTTTAATGTTTGACATATCTGAATAAGGCAAAAGGATTCGCTGGATCAACCGACTGAATGAGGCACATTTTTGTTTCTTTTGCTGAAAAACTCACAGCAGAATTTCTTACTTTATCTATGTAACTTTTGTTTTTAACATACTGTGGTTTCCTTGCATTAAATCGGGTTACATTTCTGTCACAAACAATTTGATCTAAATTTTTACCCACAGATTTTGACATTTAACCAAACGACAAATCCCCTTGTGACCGATGAACAAGTGAATTTCTTTGCCCTATGAAAGGTTCTGAGCTTCTGTGCACAGGTTTGCTCAGTTCGGAGTTCACCTGTCAGAAAGAACTGGACTAAACTGAAAAGCAGACACAAGATATGCTTACAGCTGGCAAGTGGACCCATGCCGGGAGCACATAAACACTGAGATTGCCTGACATTTCCACATTTATCTACACTCGGGTCTACATTATATGTTACAGTTTTTTTTTTCATTTCTGCCTTGCAGTTGCCCCTAATGTCCGCTAGTCTCATCAACTTGAGACCAGCGGACATATCTCATAAAGCTTGATTCCTAGAGCTTGTCTTTTTTCCCCAAGTTCCTTATCAAACGGCATCAGGTACTGGTTAGCAACAGGCTCAGTCACTCTTGGTATCTGAAAATATAAAACATCCATTTTAATGATTGGTAACATCAAAAGTGTTTATATATATATATATATATATATATATATATATATATATAATGTATATATGTATGTATGTATGTATTCTTGTGATAACAGCGCACAACTTTGTTTGTGTAGAGGTCATATTTCCTTTTAAATTCAGTGGTTAAATGTTAAATATCACCTGAAATTATAGTAAACAGTTTTTGTTGAATCAGGTCTGGAATAAGAAAAATATAAATATCGAAGATATATAAATAATGGAACAGATTCTTTAGTCCTACCAGGAAATATTTGTCATTTATTAAATCATTATGTCATTTATATATATATATATATATATATATATATATATATATATATGTATATATTCTGATGCTTATTTTTATCATGTTTTAAAGTTATGGTTATAAATAATTTGAGCCTTCACTGTTGTTACACAGAATGTGTGTATGTGCCTCGTATGAATGAGTTTTAATAAAAACAAAATTCCCTTTGAATGAGCCCTGATAAGAAAAAGTAAACCCACCACAGCTCCAGTGTTCAGATCCTGGTATTCATCATAAGGAGGCAGGTTCATCTTGAATGTGGGTGAACTGTCGTCTAGTTGGCACTGAAGTTCTTGTTCCTGTCATAGGACAGCAATCTGTGGGAAAATTGAAAAGTCTTACAAAGTAATGAAAAAATGATATGATGAATTGTATTAATATCACGCATGCCATCCCATCATGAGATGGCGTTAGGATCGTGTTTACTAACCTCAGCACTCTCGGTAACAGCGGACGTTGGATGGAGTCAAAATTGTTACTTGTGAGCTAATATGAAAAATCTTCATCGTCGATATCATAATGCTTTTCATTGCAAGTATTATAATTAATTTACAAATCAAAGGAGGTTATTTTTTTTAAAAGAAAATAGGGCAGCCTTGCTCATTTTTTACCTGTTCACATCAACATTGCTTGCCGCTTGGCCGTCGAAACACCTATTATCGCTCATATTTACCTTTCAATGCAGTCGGCTTTCCGCCTTGAAACTTTAGCTCCTCTCCGTTTCAGTTCTTTTCTGAACATGTCAAGGGTCCAGTCTTTATACTTAGCCTCCATTTCTTTGGTAAATAAGTCTCACAAATTAGTTAAGGCGAGGAAAAACGATCTCCGCAGCTAATAAAACCGACTTGCTGTAACAGCACGTGAACCAGCACTGGGACCCTTGTAACACAGGCGCCATCTGGCGTGAAAATCTGCATGGTCCCTCATTATTTGATACTTGTTCACAGCAATTAAATGGGTAAAAGTAAAAATAAAATACAAAGAAAGAACTATCAGCCCACCATATAAACAAATAACTGTCACTTTTTCATGTTGTTCATATTTTCAGGACCTACTGGGCAAAGTGGGATTCCAACCGGAGGTCCTACTGTTGCAGGGCCAACCGGAGTCCCCACTGGGCAAGGTAAAGCAGATTCACGGATAACTGCTTTCAGTGGTCAGATATACGGCATTTTGTACATTTTTGGCTGAAACTTATTACAGAAGAGTAGAATGAGCCGCATTCTTCTTTTCCATTGGGAATCTTTTCTGTTATTTGTGAGTCTAAATGTATAGGGACAATTGCTTAAAATTAGAAAAAAATATAGGTGGTGGAACCAGTGTTCCGCGACTGATAAAACTAATCATTATCAGTATGCAAGGCAAGATTCGAGGCATTCCATGTATTTATTATTTGGATACAGGAGATTTTATATCAACATTTTGATCATTCTAGAATCAAATGTGCCCAAAACACGCCTCATAACTCAGGGAAAATAGATTTAAATGACCTAATTTTAGTTCTGCAAGGAGAGCGTTTTAAAACCTCTGATAGTGCACAGTTCGTGCTCTTAGCCTTTACGGTTTCAAATTGTCCCCCCCCCCCCCCAGCGGACGGACAGAAGGCCGGACGGAAAAACGACGGACAAAGGGTGATCGCTATAGCTCAGCATGACTGATACTCAACTAAGCTATAAACAAATAATTTTAACATTAATTTGAAAATTACCAGCCGATCGACGTTCCTTGTTCCAAACTCTTTTAACTGAGAATATACGTAGCAAATAAATTATATAGAAATGTGTGGCAAAATTACAATCAGTTGTTTATTTTCTGTCCCTCATACCAAGCTGTTTCTAGAAATAGTAAAACGACTTGCCCTTATATGTTTAGACATTTAGAGAGCGACTAATCATGACACCACCTTGTGAATCATCTGAAAAGATTTATATTTGTATTTAAATTTGTATAAAAGACAGACTTTAAGCATGTTTAATTTCATCCCGAATCAGGATACGCGATCCTATCTATAATATACTGTAATTACGACGGTATAGCAAGAGTCCCTCAGTTGTGATAGTTACATTTAGTCCGACTGAATGGGATATATATATATATATATATATATATATATATATATATATATATATATATATATATATATAGATGGCTAACTCCTAGAACTACTAAATAAGACTTATACGACTGTATGGCACACAGGAGCAGTTGGAAGTCACACACTGCAGGATTACAGAATTTGATTCATACAACCATCTCACAAGAGCAGTCAGAATCTACATACATACATGATCACTGAAAATTTATCGGGATAATATTAAAATTCAAGGAAAGAACTATCAGCACACCATGTTAACAAATACCTTTCGCTTGTTCTGTTTTTTCATTATTCAGGACCTACTACCCCAGGTGTAGTCCCAACTGGAGTCACTAATATTGAGGGGCCAACCGGAAGCGATACTGGTGCAGGTAAGATTGGCAGCTTCATGGAAAAATTCTTGCAATAGTACTATATGCGCCTTTTTGTACATTTTCGGCTGATACTTACGATGGACGAGGATAATGATCCGAGGTCTTCGTTTCCCCAGTGATTCTGTTGATACAGACCTCGAATTCATATATCTATAAACGTTAAATTGAAAGTGTTCAACAAATCGACACTTAATTGTTTCGAACCCGCTTCAGAAAAAAAATGAACGTAGCATATTATGTAGAAATGTCTTGAAATGTTACAATCAGTTGAGCTATCTCTGACCCTCATATCAAGTTGTTTAAATATCTAGAAAATTGTAAAATACATTGCCCTTATTTTTAGACATTTAGAGAGCAAATGAATAGTACAGCCCTTTGGCCACAAAAACAATATATATTTATATTCTTTTAAATTTAAATTAAAATGTGAATTTAAATTTGTATTACAATTATATTTATGCGAGAGTAAATCCAATCTCCAATCGGTATAGGCAGTCCTATTTATTAATTTTTGAAAATGACAAAAGGGAAATGAGGAGTCCCTTAGTCGCGATAGTAATATTTCATACGACTGAATGGGGTAAATACAGATTTCTGAGCACTAGGATTACTAAATAAGACCCATACGACCGTCACACAAGAGCAGTTGGAAGCCACGCACAGTTATTCATACAAGCTAACTGAAAATAGGTAAAAGGAATAAATACTAAGAAGGGTCTTTGTAATTAAATACCCGTCACATGTTCATCTTGTTTATATTTTCAGGACCTACTACACCAGGTGTGGTCCCAACTGGAGTCACTGCTGCTGCGGGGCCAACCGGAGTCACTTCCTTTGCAGGGCCGACAGAAATCACTACCGGTGCAGGTAAAATTGGCAGTTCATGGACAATTTCTTTCGGTGGTCCGATAAACGGCATTTTGTACATTTTTTGGCCGATCCACACAATGGAAGAGAAGGATTTTCTGCGGTCTTTGTTTCCAACGTGATTCTTTTAATGCAGACTTTAAATGCATATAACATAAGTCAAGCCTTTTTATTTTCAATTAATAATCATCACCAAAACCGAATATTTCATTTATCTATTAAAATATATTCATATGTAAATTTAAATTTGCATTACAAACATAAGTTAAGTGTGAGTAAATTCCTGGCCATTTAGAATTGGAAATCTTATTCTTGAACTATAGAAAATGAAGACAGGGAAATAAAGAATCCCTCAGTCGCAAAAGTAATATTTGATAATCCTATCTGCAATATATATCCAGATTGTCGAGAATCAGAATTACTTAATAAGATTCATGTACAATTACTCTCAGCGGTCAGATGTTTTGTACATTTTCTGCTGATAATCACAATTGAAGGGTAGAATGACCCACAGTCTTTGTTTCTCCAAGTGATACTTGTAATACAGACCTTGAATGCGTATAACAATAAACGTTAAATTGAAAATCATCACCAAATCGACATATAATTGTTTCAAACCCTCTTTTGATAAAGACTGATAATAGGAGTCCCTTAGTCGCGATAGTAATATTTCAGGCGGCTGAATGGATAAATACAGATTACCGAGCACTAGAATAACTTAATAAGAATACTACGACGGTCAGTCAAGAGCAGTCGGAAGTCCTACTTAATTTTTTTAAATGCCCACTGAAAACATATATAAAATAATATTCAAGGAAAGAACTATCATCACACCATGTAAATAAAATCCTGTCACTTGCTTGCCTTTTATTATATTTTCAGGACCTGCTACACCAGGTGTGGTCCCAACTGGAGTCACTGCTGCTGCGGGGCTAACCGGGGTCACTTCTGATGCGGGGCCCACAGGAGTCACTTCCGATGCAGGTAAGATTGGCAGTTAATGGACAATTTCTTTCAATGGTTTCTTTCAATTGTTTATATCTTCAGGATCTATTACACTAGGTGTGATTCCAACCGGAGTCACTATTGGTTCAGGTTAGATAGGTAGATTCACGAAAAAAATCCCCGAGTGAATGGCCTTTTTAAAAATTTGTCTCCCATGTTTCTTTTTAATCTTTGTCTCATTTCATGACGTTTTCTTAGATATTCGTATATCTAAGCGAAAACACAGCGTTTTCTCGCATCGGAATAAGCAAGCCTATTTTATATGCTTAGGATATATACAGGGAGAACGGTACTCGAATTACTATACATCTCAGTCCATGGACGTTTCAAAACTTCATGGGGCTATTTGACCAGGACATTCAGTCAATTGATGTTATATGTTTTTTTATGGGGCTTTCTCCTAGGGGAACAATGCGTCGACAATGACCATTTTGTCTGGAAATAAATACCCTTCAGAACAGAATAAATATTCCTAAGTTCCATTTACTCGTGAAATGCAATATTTTGCCTACTGTCACCAGAATACTAGCCGATAACTACCAGAAACCTGTTATTCAGACAAATGGAATGATGTTGAATCCGAACATATTACAGCTAATAAAGGTGTATGCCGGGGGGACTGTAAGTCATCAGAGCTAAAGCGATCGCCCTCTTTCCGTTGTCCGGCCGTCCGGCCGGCCGGCCGTTAACAGGGCACAAATCGTATCCGTTAGATCTTGAAAATCTTACTGTACATCCAAGGAGGTTTCTGGGCAAATCTCCTTGGAGACCAGAAATAAGGACTTGATGACCTATATTCTGCCACCTACGGGCCTTTAACATAATTTTGATCATCCACACAGACGGGGCACAAATTATATCAATAAGCCTAGAATCCCCTAACGTTAGATTCACAGAAGTCCCAGGCAAATGCCCTTGAAAACGTTTAATAAGGTCACTGTGGTCTTTTTTCTTTGACTTTTAGGAAAAAGATAGCATATGAGAATCCCTGAATTTCAGATGGACACAAATCGTATCTGTTAACTGTAGAGTCTTCTAACTCACCATCTAGGGGGGTTCAAAGCCTATCTCTTTGGAAACCTGAAATTAGGTGATGGTGAATTATATTTGCGACCTTTAGGCCAAAGACAGGATTTGAGTACCCAGACACAAGGGGGACAAATTGCATCTATTAGGCCTAGAATCTACCAACATAACATTCAGGGAGGTCCTAGGCAAATGTCTTTGGAACATGAAATTAGGTGAGTGTGACCTATATTCTGCGACCTATATGATAAAAGATGTCATATGAGCACCCTGAATGTCAGATTGGTACATGTTGTAATAATTAGGCCTAGAATCTTCCGACACAACATCCAGGGAGGTTCTAGGCAAATCTCTTTACAAAACCTAAAATTAGGTTATAGTGAACTATATTCTCTAACCTAGTGGGCCGAAACATGATTTTGAGCGCCCAGACAATCAGATGGGTCACACATATATTCCTTTTGGCCTAGGATATTCTAATTAACATTTCGGGCTTCTCTCTTCGAGAACAGCCTATGGCTAATGTTATTACGTTGTTAAATAGACGGAAAATAAAATGTGTGTGTTTTTTTGTATTTGTATTTTTACTTGTATTATAAGAGTTAAGTGTGTAAATTTCAGAAATCAAAGGAGACTTGCCTAGGCCTACCTGGATTTTTCAAAAGAAGGTAAAAAAATATTTAAAAAAAAAATGACCCCTGTCTGTCTTAGTGCTCGAAGTCCTCTTACGGGTCCAAAGCTTGCAGACAAAATTTTATGTTTCATAGAGATTTGCCAAGGACCTGCCTAGATGTTATGTAAGAAGAGTTTTTGCCTAATTGATACAATTTGTTCTTTGTCTGACTTCTAAAAATCATACTCGTGGCCAGTAGCTTGCAGAATATAGGTTCCTTTGACCTAATTTCAGGTTTCCAAGGAGATTTGCCAAGGACCTCCCTAGATGTTATTAAGAAGTCTTTGGCTAATGAATAAATTTATTCTCTGTCTGACTGCTAAAAATCATGCTTCAGGCCAGTAGTTAACATAATATAGAATACCATGACCTTATTTTAACTTTCAAAAGAGATTTACCTAAGACCAAGGCAAAATGCATACAATTCTACCCGTCTGACGGTCAAGGTGCTCAAATCATGTTTTGGCTTGTTACTTGCAGGTATCCAAAGGGATCTTCTGGATGTTGTGTTAGAATATTAAAGGGCTTGAGGATACAATTTGTGCCATTTCTGACTGTATTTGACAAGCATTAAGGGACCTTATTTCAGTATTCAAAGGAAACTTGGCAAGGACCTGCCTGGATTTAACAGTAGAAGTTTCGAAGGAAAACAGATACAATTTGTACCACATGTGTCTAGGTACTCAAATTCATATTTTGGCTCATGAGTCACAGACTATATCCTATGGGGTCACCATGACATATAGTCAGGGATTCTAAATAGATTCACCTAGGACTTCCCTGAAGGTAATGTTAGAAAATTCTAGGCCAAATGGATAAAATGAGTGCTTACCTGATTGTCAAGTACTTAAATGACGTCTTTTTCCTATAGCTCACAGATTATTTGGCTAACCTCAGGCTGAACCTACAGAAACCGGGCATGTAGTTGTTTGCATTTTGAAATTAAAGGCAAATAACAGCACCAGTTATATCACCAAGTACAATGCTATATGGTAATTTGGTCATATTGTGCTTTGTGAAAGGGTTTCCATTTTCCTTCTTATAAAACGTGGCACGGTAATCAATGAAAAATATTTCTTCTGGGTCCCTATGGATACTCTATAATTTAATATTGATTTCAAGTTTCGGTTGTATTCTGGTATAATATCTTTTCCAATCACGAAGTTTATTCTCCTAGGGCTAACAACTTTTCCCCCTTTCAAAATAAATAAGACTTTCATGATTTAAGATCTATCATTTCGTTTTCGTTGGTTAATGTTCTGTCTAGAAACTGATTGATTTTAGTTCTACAAGTTGAAAAAGAGCGTTGTTGTTTTCACTATGCTTTTATTTTTTGTATATTGTATTTTGTAACGGGAAAAATTTTACGAATCGTACCATTTACTAAGTAGCGGAATCATTACTTGCCCCATAAATTGGTATGCTATTGCCGGATAAACAGATTTAGCAGTCACTTCAGAGTATTAACAATCAAACCAGTAATGCACTATATATTTGACATCGAAATGATGTCCAGTATTCAGACATATATGCATGTTATTCTGCAAAGTTCTCTTATGATTTTCCTAAGAGGAATATAGAGCTTAACTAATAGTTATGTTACATCGCTACAAATCGGACGAGTTTGTGTTTAAATTCATACAAAAAGATCAATTTCCAATGGTTCATAAATTGATATGTTGACACTAAACTTAATGAAGTTTGATGAAAAATTCTCGATTGTGTTTGGACTGCATGCAATGAATAGGTAAATAGTGTATCCACAACAATTTTGACAGGTATTCTATGACAGCCATTTATAAGCCCTTGATTCATTAGTGAACTCAACATAAAAATCCTATATTCATTTTATACAGTAAGGGTATCATTTAAAAATATCTGAATATGGAGCTTTTGTACAAGCGTTGATATTCAAGCAATCGTCATTCCAAGAAATAGTGACCAAGATAAACCAAAACTGATTCAATAAAACATCAAGAAGAGAATCATACTCATTGCAGGGTATATTCTTAGGATATTCCAGATTTGCACGAACATACAGTTACGAGTTCATTGGTCAGCAAAAAATTAGGCCTATAGGACCAATTTATAAATCAGATGAAGGCCAAGGGAACAGGTTCATCAGACACAGAAGTCGTTTGATTCATACGGTCAAACCCTCACAAGTTGATATCATAAACATTAAATCTAAAACCACATCGTTAAAAATATTTATAAATTATAGATATAAATTATGTATACAAATTTGACAATAATGATTTTATAGCAAATAAATAAGACAATTTTTCGGAAACCATACTAGAGCCAATTATTTATTATTTAGTGTATAACTTGGATGTGAGTAGTCGATAAAATTCATCTTTTTTATTCATTTTGTGACTAGAACAAAACTTTTAAGAACTATCAAAATTAAGAAATACAAAAGGGACAATCTCCATCCTCTCTAATTATATTTCAAAAATAGATTAATAGACTAATAGATACCAAATATAAATTGGTATGATATTGCTAGATAAACAAATAGCAAACATCTCTGAGTATTAGCATTCAAAGTAGTCATACCCTATGTATCTGACAATGAAATGGTGTTCTTTAATTAGACATAAATTTGTAATCCTGCTTGTTTTAACCAAATTTTCCTGAGGGGGTTTTAAAGGGGTGCCATCTGAACATTTTTGTTTATTTTTTGGCATGTTAATTGGTTATTTTAATTTTTGAGAATGGCATGTGTCAGCCATGTTATAGTGATAGCACATATTGGCTAAGCATCCTATATTTTGGCTCAGACAACCAGACAATATGCTTAATGTGTAAGTGTCATTAAAAAAAGTATGAAAAAAAGATGGAAAATAGATTCCTCTGACATGTCACAAAAAGTTGTGAATATAAGGCTATTAATGACGTCTTCAGAGTCTTATGACCCATGGGTCATACATGTTTCCATCTAACACCACTGAATTGCGATAAAAACGTATCGATGGTTTTTGGACTGCATTTTATGGGTAGGTATATGTTTTATCCACCATCATTGTGACAGGTATATCTATAGCAACCATCTAGATCCTTCAAACCATCAGTAAAATGCATATAAAAGTCGTAATGTTTATATAGTTATATAGTACGGGTATTATTTCGTCATATAAAAGGTATTATGACTGATTCAGGGAGACGAATATCAAGTAAAGAATCATAATCATGTCAGGGTATATTCGAAGAATAATTAAAAGTGATGCACGAACATTTAATTCAGATTTCACCGGGTCAGCAAAAATGAGTGTTCTCGGGCCAAATTGGAAAGTAATAGAAGTCCAAGGGACCAGGTTCAACAGAAACAGAAACCTTTAATTTTTAGGGTTGAACCTTTAAAATTGATATCATAATCCCTAAACCCTTATGCAATAACATTGAAAATATTTATGAAATACACATATCAAATTGTCCGATATAAATATTAAAATTTTAATGTTATTACAGATATAAGATAATGTTAGCATTCTCATACCAGAGCCAAGTACATGTATACAGTGAACACCCTTGACATGAGTAGTCGATAAACGTTTATTGTTTAGCCATGGCATTAAAGCGTTTTAGCTCAGCTGACCATGGGTCATCTGAGCTATAGTGGTCACCCTTGTTCGTCGAAAGTCCGTCCGGTCGTCCGGCTGTTCGAACGTTAACAGGGCACAACCCGTTTGTGCTGTTTGTTCTAGAAACCATTTGATCTAGAAACTTCTAAGTTAACATCCAAAAAGGTCCTTGGCAATTCTCCCAGCATGCCAAACATTAAGCTACTCTGACCTATATTCTACGAGGTTTATCGGATTTTCTGTGTTTTTAGCACTTGCAAAATCAGACTTGTGTTCTAGACTAAAACAAAACTGCGCGCTCATCCTTAAAAATGAAACATTGTACATCATTTAAACATACGACATTGCCATTTGTTATTATATTTTTTGTACTTAAGAATTATGGCTGGCCAGTTGTTAACGATGCATAAATCATAACCGTGTGCCTTAGTAATTTCTTTCTTTTCGTCTTTGGGAAATATCCCTGCATAAAAAATGGTCATTGTGACCTATATTCTGCTAGTAATGCACATTTTTGTCTTCTTTTAGCACTTGTAAAGTCAGACTTGTGCTTATGGTCTATGCAAAAATAAAACCACAAAAACAAATTAATGATTGTTCATCATTTGAATATATATCTCCGATACCATATAGAACTAGAGAAATCCGGCCCAGTCAGTTCTTCAGAACTGTTGTGGAAACAATTACAGAGTTGTAACATTTTTGGCCGTTGATGTATTAAATTCCTGTTGTAGATTTTTATCACAGTGTGACAGGATGGATCTTTCTGAAAACCAGTAAGCTTATTGCTCATGGTTAGCCCTTTCAGCCGTGTGAGACAGGTGGTGCCATCAACATTTTATTTCATGAATTTTTATAATATTTTTCAGACTTAGAAATAAGGGTGACGATGACACAATTGTAACTCAGCAAGCACATATTTTACATTTAATGCACAGATTGAAAAATCGTGCGTCATTTACATATATATCTCTATCCCCATGGAAATTTTGAAGAAAATCTGTCAAATGAGTTCTTCACAGCTGCTCTGGATACCATTGTAAAATACATATGTGACATCTGATTTTACTTGAAATTCATAATTTCAATAAGATATCTTAGTAACAATTCCATGGTATGGTTTAAAAAGGGATAAACTTGCACACCCTGGTTAGCTCTTTCAGCTGTGCAGGATTGGTAGTGCCATATACATTGTCTTCATTTTCACACATTTAATTTATTTTTTGTACTCATAAATATGGCTGGCAAGTTGTTAACACTGCACAATTCGTAACCGTTTGAATAAGAAATTTCTTACTTCCTATCCAGGTAACCTTTTGGAAAATATCTTTGCGCACCAAATATTAGGTCACTTTGACCCATATTCTGTGATTTACACACATTTGTGTTGTTTTTAACACTTAGAAAATCAGACTTGTGTCAGTGTTCCGGAATATAAATAAAACATGTGTAACTGAAAAATGTAACATGGTGCATATTTTGCACATATGACATCGTTAGTAATGTGAAAATGAAGAAAATAGGTCAGCCACTTTTATAGAACTTTTGAAGAGAAATTTGCAAACTTAACATTTTCAGCTGTTGATGTAGGGAAATTGTACTTTAGAAAAAAATATCTCAGTACTGATTGCTTGGATCTTTCTTAAAAGCAATAAACTCACAGATCATGGATAGCCCTTATAGTTGTGGATGATTGATGCAGCCATCTATAAACTTTTACGCATTTATCAGACTTAGAAATTAGAGTGGATATGTCACAAGTGTGGCACACCAGGCAAATTCTTTACACTTAATGTACAAATTGAAAAAAATATGCATCATTAAGCACATAAGCAAAAATTCTAAAATAACAGCAATTTCAGTTGATAGAATTTTTCAGTCTCATGGATCAGCTGAGCGTCATGATCCCAATTAAAATCTAGAATTGTACAATTATAATATTAAAACTGCACATTTTCGTCTTTCAACTACAAACAAGCAACAACTGCACATTCGAATATACTCTTATATATGGTACAATGCGCTGTATATGTTTTGCATATTTTTAGTGGTCGCCACGCCGCCTCCAACAGCACCGGCTGCATCAACTGCAGGTATGATGAACACATGCACACATTTGTCACATGTCAAGGAAGCGAAATAGCAGTTCCTTCAGTAGAAGTTCTTAAAGGGGACTTTTCCGATATTTGACGTATGTCAACTTAAGATATTTCTTGAACCTTTCATAAAGAAATCTTGAAAACACCAGTTAAACCACACAGGCTGTTCGCATTGTTTATATCTAAGTGTTCACAGCATGTGGGGGACCATCAAAATAATCATAACACATTCAACAAGGACATCTGGTGGCAAATTTGACCAGCCAGGCAGCTTAAGTTACATAGATTACCATTTGTCAACTAGACATCACATAACTTCTATAACAAAGATAGGTGAATAGCTGGCTTAAAAATAATATATATCTGTCAGACCTGTCAAAGAGTGTGTGTGTAAACAGTGTTTCAGTTTTTCCTTTATATTACCAAATTGAGACATATTGACATGAACATGTTCTGAAAGTAATAAAGCGTTCTACAACCTGATATATTTCTCCAAATTAATTTATTTATAAGATTATTAAAACATTGATTTATATATTTGTGATTTACATAAAGTTGATTTTATTCTGTAATTAAGCATTTAAAACATTCCATAATTTACGCTAGGAGTCTTAAAAATATGTTCTTTTTTAATTTTCGAAAATATTATATAGGAAGCATTATGTTCAATGAAAATTGAAAATAACCAATAGTGTACATTTAAAACTTTAATATCCAATAAATTCTTATTTTTCTAATATAAACGCCCCGATATAACAGGAATGTGAGATTTCGTTCATGTTTCAGTATGATGTCTAAACATTAAATCTAAAACCACATCGTTAAAAATATTATAGATATAAATTAATAATGTATACAAATTTGACAATTATTATTTCATAACAATTATGTAAGATAGTTTTTTTGAATCCCATACCAGAGCCAATTATTTATTATATAATGTATAACCTGGATATGAGTGGTCGATAAAATTCATCTTTTTAGGGATTGGCATTAATTAAAGTGTTTTTTTTTTATTCATTTTGTGAGTAGAACAAAACTTTTAAAAGAACTGCGCAAAATAAGAATTACAGCTGCACATTTTCAACTTACAGCAGCACAAATAGGAATCAGTTGCATGTTAAATATAGTTTGAACCAGGATAAAGTGTTTTATACGTTTAGCACATTTTTCATCGACAACGACCCCTGCTCCAACAGCTCCAGGTATGATTAACAGATGCACGCTTTTCTCGCATTTGCATAATTGAATTACTTTCTGCATTATCTCTTAAACGTAGTATATTACTACATGTACTTAAAGCTTGGCTATACAGGTCTCAGACCTGTCAAAAGAGTGTGTTTAAACAGTTTTTTCTCAATATTAATTGCCCAGGGACCACTTGACATGAGCATATTCTGATAATTAAAAAAAGCTCTCTATATGATATATTTCTCAAGACTAATTGGTATAAAACAATAAATATTGCTAATTCTCAAAGGAAACCCTTCTATTTAATGAAAAATAATTTTTGGTCGGTTTAAAATATATTTTATAACGATGTCCAGATTATTCTTTGTGTACAGTACATCGCAATAAACAGCGTTTTAGTGAAACCAAAGAAATGTATTAAAAAAAAAAATCTGTTACAATCTAGATAATATCAACCAGTTTTAGGTAATCGAAAGTTTCAATGTACTACCATGTACAATGTATATTCCCAGCTTTCAAAATGTGTTCGTGTTAAATGGTCCCTGGTCATAGGTTTCAAAAAATAAACGAAAGGTTTAAAATAATAAACCAAATGTGCGTGTCTTCGTTGGAGTACCTGGCTATCCCCTCCAGGATCCCCCTGATCAAGCTTTCTTGTGCTATGCACAATGTGACGATTTAACTGGCCCTTTGCATTATGAATGCTAGTGCTTATGCATGTAAGTGGAGCGGTTACCCAAGTGGACAATGGAAACGCCGTGTGTATATGTTCTGTGATTAGAAATATTTTATGGTGGTCCTGATTTCTTCCACAATTTGATTGCCCTAACCTTCCACAATATTTCATTGCAATTTGCTCAAAGACATCCCAAAAATACAACCAACGATCTGAGGTGACAACATAATCTATCCTGGCGTAGGTATTTTATGCTTACAATCACTCACGAGGCAAATCTGAAACCTTCACGGGGAAAGAGGTTCCACGGAGGAAGAGTGAATTTTAGCTAAAATTAGGTTAGCCAGCGGTGATTTAACATTGCTAAATGGAGATACATGAAGTTATAGGTAAAGCATAAATGTGACTTTTTACTGAAAAAAAAATGGCCCCTAGGATCCTTTGATATTGACTCCTCCGTTGAGTTTTCCTAAGTCTGACAGGTTTCATATTTACATTCCGGCAAAGATTCAGTGAAAACTAAGCGAATTATTACATGTACATATAAAAATAATTAACGTTATTCTGAACATTATTAATTATCATTAGTAATCTTTTTTTCTTTTCGTCTTTGGGAAATATCCCTACATAAAATAATGGTCATTGTGACCTATATTCTGCGAGTAATGTACATTTTTGTCTTCCTTTCGCACTTGTAAAGTCAGACTTGTGCTTATGGTCATGCAAAAAAAAAATATTTTGCATTCAAGCAAAAACAAATAAATGTTTGTTCATCATTTGCATATATATCATTGTTACCATGTAGAACTAGAAAAATCCGGCCCAGTCAGTTCTTCAGAACTGTTGTGGAAACAATTGCAAAGTTGTAACATTTTTGGCCGTTGATGTATTAAATTCCTGTTTTAGATTTTTATCACAGTGATGACAGGATGGATCTTTCTGAAAATCAGTAAGCTTATTGCTCATGGTTAGCCCTTTCAGCCGTGTGAGACAAGTGGTGCCATCAACATTTTATTTCACGAATTTTTATAATATTTTTCAAACTTAGAAATAAGGGTGACGATGACACAATTGTAACTCAGCAAGCACATATTTTACATTTAATGCACAGATTGAAAGATCGTGCGTCATATACATATCAATATATAGCTCTATCCCCATGGAAATTTTGAAGATAATCTGTCAAATGAGTTCTTCACAGCCGCTATGGATACCATTGTAAAATACATATGTGACATCTGATTTTACTTGAAATTCATAATTTGAATAATATATCTTAGCAACAATTCCATGGTATGGTTTAAAAATGGATAAACTTGCACACCCTGGATAGCTCTTAGCTGTGCAGGATTGGTGGTGCCATATACATTGTCTTCATTTTCACACATTTATTTTATTTTTGGTACTCATAAATATGGCTGGCAAATTGTTAACTTGCACAAATCGTAACCGTTTGAATTAGAAATTCCTTACTTCCTATCCAGGTAACCTTTGGAAAATATCTTTGCATACCAAATATTAGGTCACTATGACCCATATTCTGTGATTTACACACATTTGTGTTGTTTTTAACACTTAGAAAATCAGACTTGTGTCAGTGTTCTGGAATATAAATAAAACATGTGTACCTGAAAAATGTAACATGGTGCATCTTTTGCACATATGACATAGCTAGTAATGTGGAAATGAACAAAATAGGTAAGCCACTTTTATAGAACTTTTATAGAAATTTGCAAACTTAACATTTTCAGCTGTGGATGTAGGAAAATTGTACTTTAGAAAAAAAATCTCAATACTGATTGCTTGGATCTTTCTTGAAACCAATAAACTCACAGATCATGGAAAGCTCTTATTGTTGTGGAAGATTGATGCAGCCATCAATAAAATTTTTACGCATTTTTCAGACTTAGAAATTAGAGCGGATATGTCACAAGTGTGGCCCACCAAGCAAATTCTTTACACTTAATGTACAAATTGAAAGAATATGCATCATTGACACATTGAGACTGAGAAATTCTACAGCAATTCTACAGGCACATAAGCAAAAATTCTAAAATAACAGCAATTTCAGTTGATAGAATTTTTCAGTCTCATGGATCGGCTAAGCGTCATGATCTCAAGTAAATTTTAGAATTGCACAAGTTTAAAATTAAAACTGCACATTTCGTCTTACAACTTCAAACAAGCAACAACTGCACATTCGAATATACTCTGATTTATGGTACAGTACGCTGTATATGTTTTGCATATTTTTAGCGGTCGCCACGCCGCCTCCAACAGCTCCGGATGCATCAACTGCAGGTATGATGAACACATGCACACATTTGTCACATGTCAAGGAAGCGAAATAGCAGTTCCTTCAGTAGAAGTTCTTAAAGGGCACTTTACCGATATTTGACGTATGTCAACTTAAGATATCCCTTGAACCTTTTATAAAGAAATGTTGAAAACACCATTCAAACTACACACAGGCTGTTCGCTTTGTTTATACATAAATGTTCACAGCACGTGGGGGACCGTCAAAATAATCAAAACACGTTGAACAAGGACATCTGGTGGCAAATTTGACCAGCCAGGCAGCCAGTCAGCTTAAGTTACATAGATTTCCATTTGTCAACATTGCTTTGTTTAGTAACAACTTGTTTGTAAACAAGCTCACAAATCCCCCACAGAGGTGTTATGAGAAGTTTTCCTGACACGAATAACCTACAGTTCAATTCATATATACACAATAAACTAGACATCACATAATAGTAATATATTACTGTCAGACCTGTCAAAGAGTGTGTGTGTAAAAAGTGTTTCAGTTTTTCTTTAATATTACCAAATTAAGACATATTGAAATAAATATGTTCTGAAAGAAATAAAGCGTTTTACAACCTGATATATTTCTCCAAATTAATTGATTTATAAGATTATTAAGACATTGATTAATATATTTGTGCTTAACATTAAGTTGATTTTTTCTGTAATTAAGCATTCAAAACATTCCATAATTTACGCTAGGAGACTTTAAGAATTTTTGTTTTCAAAAAAATATGTTCTTTTCTAATTTTTTGCCAATTTTATATGGGAAGCATTATGTTCAATGAACATTGAAAAATGACCAAAAGTGTACATTTAAAACTTTAATATCCAGTAAATTCTTATTTTTAAATATTAACGCCTTGATTCAACAAAAAAGAGTGATTCGTTTATATTTCAGTATGATGTCTAAACATTAAATCTAAAACCACATAGTTTAAAATATTTATAAGTTGTAGATATAAATTAATTATGCATACAAATTTGACATTTATGATTTCATAAGATAATTTTTTTAAACCCATAGCACAGCAATTTATTTATTATACAGTGTATAACCTGAATATGAGTAGTCGATAAATTCATCTTTTAAGGGATTGGTATTAATTAAAGTGGTTTCTTATTCATTTTGTGACTAGAACAAAACTTTTAAGAACTGCGCAAAAAAAGAATTACAGCTGCACATTTTCAACTTACTGCAGCACAAATAGGAATCAGTTGCATGTTAAATATAGTTTGATGCACGCATTTGTCGCATTTGCATAATTGAAATACTTTATGCATTATCTCTTAGACGTAGACATGTATTTAAAGCTTGGCTATAAAGGTCTAAGACCTGTCCAAAGAGTGTGTTTAAACATTTTTTTCAATATTAATTGCCCAGGGACCACTTGACATGAGCATTTTCTGAAAATTAAAAAAGCTCTCTATATGATATATTTATCAAGACTAATTGATATAAAACAATAAATTTTGCTAATTCTCAATGGAAACCATTCTATTTATTAAAAAATAATTTTTGGTCGGGTTTAAAATATATTTTATAACGATGTCCAGATTATTCTTTGTGTACCATACATCGCAATAAACAGTGTTTTAGTGAAACAAAAGAAATTTATAAAAAAAAATCTGTTACAATCTTGGAAATATCAACCAGTTTTAGGTAATCGAAAGTTTAAATATACTACCATGTAGAATATATATTCCCCGCTTTCAAAATGTGTACGTGTTAAATGGTCCCAGGTCATAGGTTTAAAAAAATAAACGAAAGGTTCTAAAAAATAATCTAAATGTGCGTGTCTTCGATGGAGTACCTGGATACCCCCTCAAGGACCCCCCTGATCAAGCTTTCTTGTGCTATGCACAATGTGACGATTAAATTGTCCCTTTGCATTATAAATGCTTCTGCTTATGCATGTAAGTGGAGCGGTTACCCAAGTGGATAATAGAAACGCCGTGTGTATATGTTCTGTGATTAGAAATATTTTATGGTGGTCCCGATTACTTCCAAAATTTGATTTCTTGGATGTTACCCTAACCCTCCACAATATTTCATTGCAAGTTGCAGAAAGACATACCAACAAACCAACCAACGAACTAAGGTAGCAACATAAAGTATCCTGGCGTAGGTATTATTATGCTTACAATCACTCATGCTGCAAATCTAAAACCTTCAAGGAGGTAGAGGTTCCGAGGAGGAAGAGTGAATTTTAGCTAAAATTAGGTCAGCCAGCAGTGATTTAACATTGCTTATCTTAAATGGAGAATCATAAATGTTCTTATAAACTATGAATAAACTTATAGTTAAAGCATAAATGTGAATCGTTACAGAAAAAATGGCCCCTAGGACCCTTGATATTGACTCCACCCAAGAGTTTTTCTAGGTCTGACATGTTTCATATTTACATTCAGGCAAAGATTCGGTGAAACCTGAGCTAGTTATTACATGTATATGTAAAAAAAAATAACATTCTGAACATTATTAATTATCATTAATTATGATTTTCCTTGGTATTGCTTGTTACCGTTTCTTGTTATTAGGTTTAGTTTTTCTGTGTTTTGAAAAGGGACAATCTCAATCCTCTCTAATCAAATTTTAAAAATAGATTAATAGACTAATAGATAGCAAGTATAAGTCGGTATGATATTGCGTGATCAACAAATAGCAAACATCTCAGAGTATGAGTATTCAAAGTAGTCATACCCTACGTATTTGACAACGAAATGGTGTTTTTAATTAGACATATGTGTGTAATCCTGCATGTTTTAACCAATTTTCCTGAGGGGGCTTTGAAGGGGTGCCATCTGAACATTTTTGTTTATTTTTGGCATGTTAATGGGTTATTTTGATTTTTGAGACTGGCATGTGTCAGTCATGTTATAGTGAAAGCACTTATTGGCTAAGCATCCTATATTTTGCCTTAGACAACCAAACTTTATGCTAAATGTGTAAGCGACACCCGAAAAAGTACGAAAAAAGATGAAAAATATATTCCTCTGAAATGTCACTTAAAGTTGTGAAAATAAGGCTATGTTGACGTCATCGGAGTCTGAAGACCCATGGGTCATAGATGTTTCCACTTAACACCAATGTTCAATAAAAACGTGTCGATGGTATTTTGACTGCATTTTATGCCTCCATATAGGTGGGGAACCGTTGGTTTCTCCCATTTGAAGCTTGCCTCTGTCGCAAAGTTGCGCTTTGTCCGTCAAATTTCCCAGCAGTCTCCCAATTTGTCAGCAGCTCTTGCAAACCGCCAGCAATCAAATCAGCTAACCAGCAATTTTGCATCCTAATGCGCAAATTGCTAGCAATTTAGCAACTTTGGAAGCAACTTTGCCACTCGGCAGGGAAGTTGTCTTAATCCAACCGTAGAGGGAGCTCAGGCTGCAAAGAAATGAAACCCCCGTCTAGCAATTCCGCAAATTGCCAGCAATTTAGCAGCTTTGTAGTTCTCTGAATGCTCCGGTAGGGTAAGCCCCCCGACGGTCATACACAGAGGAGCCCCCATCTAGCAATTCCGCAAATTGCTAGCAATTTAGCAACTTTGTAGTTCTCTGAATGCTCCGGTAGGGTGAGCCCCGGGGATCATACATCGAGAGCTCCCATCTAGCAATTTTGCAAATTGCCGGCAATTAAGCAACTTTGTAGTTCTCTGAATCCTCCGGTAGAGTGAGCCCCATCTGGTCAAACACAGAGGGGTCCCCATCTAGCAATTTTGCAAATTGCTTGCAATTAAGCAACTTTGTAGTTCCCTGATTATCCCGGTAGGGCGAGCCCCCGACGGTCTTACATCGAGGGGCTCCCACCCAGCAATTCCGCAAATTGCCGGCAATTTAGCAACTTTGTAGTTCCCTGAAAGCTCCGGTAGGGTGAGCCCCGGGGATCATACACTGAGGGCCTCCCATCCAGCAATTCCGCAAATTGCCGGCAATTTAACAACTTTGTAGTTCTCCGAATCCCCCGGTAGGGTAAGCCCCCCACGGTCAAACACAGACGGGTCCCCATCTAGCAATTTTGCAAATTGCCGGCAATTTAGCAACTTTGAAGTTCCCTGAATGCTTCGGTAGGGTGAGCTCCGGGGATCATACATTGAGGGGCTCCCATCGAGCAATTCCGCCATTTGCCGCAATTTAGCAAACTTTGGAGTTATATGAATCGCTGATAGGGGGAGCTATAGCCGAGATTGAAATGAAGGGCCCCTGTCTAGCAATTCCGCAAATTGCCGGCAATTAAGCAACTTTGGAGTTCCCTGAATCCTTCGCTAGGGGAAGCCCAGAGGAGATGACACGGAGAGACCAACGTCTAGGAATCTCGGAAATTGCCGACAATTTAGCAACTGTAGAGTTATATGAATTCTACGATAGGGGGAGCCCAAGCCGAGGTTGAAAGGAAGGGCAACCTTAGAGCAATACCGCAATTTGCCGGACATTCAGTAGAGAAGATATATCTCCGGAGTTTCATATATTTATCTGGGGGGGGGGGGGTCTGAAAATGATCTCTTACACATACACAGACATATATATATATATAAATATAAATATATATATATATATATATATATATATATAAGTCTTCATATACCTTTCTTTTCTCTCTCTCCCTCTATATATATGTGTGCGTGCGTGTGTGTGTGTGTGTGTCTGTAGCATACTTAAGGTCATATGACTATCCAGTGCTATAATTCCATTGTCACAGTTAATTTATATGTCTATTATTCGTTTTAACGTGGATGTTGGGAATATATATAATGCTCATGCCGACATCCAATGTACAGACCGGGCAATCAAAATCATAAGCGTTAGGGTCATCCGTATCCCGGATATAGCATATATTAATAGTGGCAAACATTTACTGGAGTATTTCATGACGATGGGTATGAGTAACCCGTATCCTCGATACAGCATTTATTAAAAGTGACAAACACCTACTGGAGTATTTCATGCCCGAAGGGTTAGGGTAACCCGTATCCTGTATATAGCATATATTAATAGTGACAAACAATTACTGGTGTATTTCATGACCAAAGGGTTAGGGTAATCCGTATCACGGATATAGCATATATTTTATAGTGACAAACAGTAACTGGAGCATTTCATGCCCGAAGGGCTGGGGTAACCCGTATCCTGGATATAGCATGTATTAATAGTGTCAAACATTTACTGGAGTATTTCATGCCCGAAGGGTTAGGGTAACCCGTATCCTGGATATTGCATATATTAATAGTGACAAACACTTACTGGTGTATTTCATGCCCGAAGGTTTAGGGTAATCCTCATACCGGATATAGCATATCTTAATAGTGACAACGAATTATTAGAGTATTGCATGCCCGAAGGGTTAGAGTAACCCGTATCCTGGATATAGCATATATTAATAGTGACAAACACTTACTGGTGTATTTCATGCCCGAAGGATTAGGGTAACCCTCATCCTGGATATAGCATATATTAATAGTGACAAACATTTACTTTAGTATTTAATGCCCGAAGGGTTAGGGTCACCATCATCCCAGATACACATATATTATTAGTGACAAACATTACTGAAGTATTTATGCCCGAAGGTTTTGGGTAACCCTTTTTTCAGATATAGCATATATGAATAATGAGAAACACTTACTGGCATATTTTATGCCCGGAGGGTTAGGGTAACCCGTATCCTGGATATAGCATATATTAATAGTGACAAACACTTACTGGTGTATTTCATGACCAAAGGGTTAGGGTAATCCGTATCATGGATATAGCATATATTTTATAATGACAAACAGTAACTTGAGCATTTCATGCCAGACGGGTTAGGGTAACCCGTATCCCGGATATAGCATATATTAATAGTCACAAACACTTACTGGTGTATTTTATGCCCGAAGGGTTAGGGTAACCAGTATCCCGGATATAGAATATATTAATAGTGTCAAACATTTCCTGGAGTATTTCACGCCCGAAGGGTTAGGGTAAGCAGTATCCCGGATATAGCATATATTGATAGTGACAAACATTTACTGGAGTATTGCATGAACGAAGGGTTAGGGTAACCGTAACCTGGATATAGCATTTATTAATAGTGACAAACACTTACTGCAGTATTTCATGCCCGAAGGGTTAGGGTTACCCATATCCAGAATATAGCATATATTCCTAGTGACAAACACTTCCTAAAATATTTCATGCCCGCAGGGTTAGGGTTACCAGTGTCCCGGATATAGCATATATTAATAGTGACAAACACTTACTGGTGTATTTCATGACCAAAGGGTTAGGGTAATCCGTATCATGGATATAGCATATATTTTATAGTTACAAACAGTAACTGTAGCATTTCATGCCAGACGGGTTAGGGTAACCCGTATCCCGGATATAGCATGTATTTATAATGACAAACAATTACTGGAGTTTTTTTTATGCCCGAAGGGTTAGGGTAACCCGTATCCCGGATTTAGCATATATTAATCATGACAAATAGTTACTGGAGCATTTCATACCTGAAAGGTTAGGGTAACCTGTATCCTGGATATAGCATATATTAATAATGACAAACATTTACTGGAGTATTTCACGCCCGAAGGGTTAGGGTCACCCTCATCCTGGATATAGCATATATTATTAGTGACAAACATTTACTGGAGTATTCTGGTCGCAGGGTTTGGGTAACCCTCATCCTGGATACAGCATATATCAATAGTGACAAACTCTCACTGGGGTCTTTCATGCCCGAAGGGTAAGGGTAACCCGTATACTGGATATAGCATGTATTAATAGTGACATACACTTTCTGCAGTATTTCATGCCCGAAGGGTTAGGGTTACTCATATCCAGGATATAGCATATATTCGTAGTGACAACCACTTCCTGGAAATGTCATGCCGCAGGATTAGGGTTACCAGTATCCCGGATATATCATATATTAAAAGTGACAAACATTTACTGGAGTATTTCACGCCCGAAGGGTTAGGGTAAGCAGTATCCCGGATATAGCATATATTGATAGTGACAAACATTTACTGGAGTATTGCATGAACGAAGGGTTAGGGTAACCGTAACCTGGATATAGCATTTATTAATATTGACAAACACTTACTGCAGTATTTCATGCCCGAAGGGTTAGGGTTACCCATATCCAGAATATAGCATATATTCGTAGTGACAAACACTTCCTGAAATATTTCATGCCCGCAGGGTTAGGGTTACCAGTATCCCGGATATAGCATATATTAATAGTGACAAACACTTACTGGTGTATTTCATGACCAAAGGGTTAGGGTAATCCGTATCATGGATATAGCATATATTTTATAGTGACAAACAGTAACTGTAGCATTTCATGCCAGACGGGTTAGGGTAACCTGTATCCCGGATATAGCATGTATTTATAATGACAAACAATTACTGGAGTTTTTTTATGCCCGAAGGGTTAGGGTAACCCGTATCCCGGATTTAGCATATATTAGTCATGACAAATAGTTACTGGAGCATTTCATGCCTGAAAGGTTAGGGTAACCTGTATCCTGGATATAGCATATATTAATAATGACAAACATTTACTGGAGTATTTCATGCCCGAAGGGTTAGGGTCACCCTCATCCAAGATATTAAAGTATCATATATAAAGTATCAAGTATTTAAAGTATCATATATTAATAGTGACAAACATTTACTGGAGTATTTCATGCCCGAAGGGTTAGGGTCACCCTCATCCAAGATATAGCATATATTAATAGTGACAAACACTACTGGAGTAGTCATGCCCGAAGTGTTTGTGTAACCCGCATCCTGGATACAGCATATATCAATAGTGACAACCAATTATTAGAGTATTGCATGCCCGAAGGGTTAGAGTAACCCGTATCCTTGATATAGAATATGTAAATTGTCCCAATCAGTTAATGGAGCATTTCATGCCCGAAGGGTTAGGGTAACCTGTATCCCTTGTATAGCATATAATAGTAGTGACAAACAGTTACTGGAGTATTTCCTCGCCGTAGGGTTAGGGTAACCCATATTCCGGATATAGCATATACTTTTGGTGACAAACAGTAACTGGAGCATTTCATGACCGAAGAGTTACGGTAACCTGTTTCCTGGCTACAGCATTTATTAATAATGACAAACACTTACTGGAGTATTTCATGCTCGAAGGGTTAGGGTAACCCGCATCCGAGATATAGCATATATTAATAGTGACAACCACGACTGGAGTTATCATGCCAGAAGGGTATTGGTAACCCGCATCTGGGATACAGCATATATTAATAGTGACAAACACTTACTGGAGTATTCCATACCCGCAGGGTTAGGGTAACCAGTATCCCGGATATAGCATATATTAATAGTGACAAAATTTACTGGAGTATTTCATGCCCGAAAGGTTAGGATAACCCGTATCATGGATGTAGCATGTATTAATAGTGACATACGCTTTCTGCAGTATTTCATGCCCGAAGGGTTAGGGTTACCCGCATCCAGGATATAGCATATATTCGTAGTGACAAACACTTCCTGAAATATTTCATGCCCGCAGGGTTAGGGTTACCAGTGTCCCGGATATCGCACATATTAATAATGACAAACATTTACTGGAGTATTTCATGCCCGAAGGGTTAGGGTAACCCGTGTCCCGGATTAAGCATACCTTTAATCATGATAAATAGTTACTGGAGCATTTCATGCCCGAAAGGTTAGGGTAACCCGTATCCTGGATGTAGCATGTATTAATAGTCACATACACTTTCTGCAGTATTTCATGCCCGAAGGGTTAGGGTTACAAGCATCCAGTACATAGCATATAGCCCCTCGATGTATGATCCCCGGGCCTCACCCTACCTGAGCATTCAGGGAACTACAAAGTTGCTAAATTGTCAGCAATTTACAAAATTGCTAGCTGGGGACCCCTCTGTGTTTGACCGGCGGGGGCTCACCCTACCGGGGGATTCAGAGAACTACAAAGTTGCTAAATTGCCGGCAATTTGCGGAATTGCTGGATGGGAGGCCCTCAGTGTATGAACTCCGGAGCTCCCCCTACCGGAGGATTCAGGGAACTACAAAGTTGTTAAATTGCCAGCAATTTGCGGAGTTTCTGGATGGGAGGCCCTCAGTGTATGATCCCCAAGGTTACCCTACCGGAGCATTCAGGGAACAACAAAGTTGCTAAATTGCCAGCAATTTGCGAAATTGCTGGATGGGAGCCTCTCAGTGTATGACCGTCGGGGGCTCGCCCTATCGGGAGATTCAGGAAACTACAAAGTTGCTAAATTGCCGGCAATTTGCGGAATTGCTAGATGTGAGCCCCTCAGTGTATGATACAGGGGCTCAATCTACCGGAGGATTCAGAGAACTACAAAGTTGCTAAATTGCCGGCAATTTGCGGAATTGCTGGATGGGAGCCCCTCAATGTATGATCCCCGGGCCTCACCCTACCGGAGCATTCAGGGAACTACAAAGTTGCTAAATTGCCAGCAATTTGCAAAATTGTTAGATGGGGACCCCTCTTTGTTTGACCAACGGGGGCTCACCCTACCGGAGCATTCAGAGAACTACAAAGTTGCTAAATTGCCAGCAATTTGCAAAATTGCTAGATGGGGTCCCCTCTGTGTATGACCGGCGGGGGCTCACACTACCGGAGGATTCAAAGAACTACAAAGTTGCTAAATTGCCGGTAATCGCGGAATACTGGATGGGAGCCCCTCAATGTATCATCCCCGGGCCTCACCCTACCGGAGCATTCAGGGAACTACAAAGTTGCTAAATTGCCAGCAATTTGCAAAATTGCCAGCAATTTGCAAAATTGCTAGATGGGGTCCCCTTTGTGTATGACCGGCGGGGGCTCACCCTACCGGAGGATTCAAAGAGCTACAAAGTTGCTAAATTGCCAGCAATTTGCGAAATTGCTGGATGGGAGCCTCTCAGTGTATGACCGTCGGGGGCTCGCCCTATCGGGAGATTCAGGAAACTACAAAGTTGCTAAATTGCCGGCAATTTGCGGAATTGCTAGATGTGAGCCCCTCAGTGTATGATACAGGGGCTCAATCTACCGGAGGATTCAGAGAACTACAAAGTTGCTAAATTGCCGGCAATTTGCGGAATTGCTGGATGGGAGCCCCTCAATGTATGATCCCCGGGCCTCACCCTACCGGAGCATTCAGGGAACTACAAAGTTGCTAAATTGCCAGCAATTTGCAAAATTGTTAGATGGGGACCCCTCTTTGTTTGACCAACGGGGGCTCACCCTACCGGAGCATTCAGAGAACTACAAAGTTGCTAAATTGCCAGCAATTTGCAAAATTGCTAAATGGGGTCCCCTCTGTGTATGACCGGCGGGGGCTCACACTACCGGAGGATTCAAAGAACTACAAAGTTGCTAAATTGCCGGTAATCGCGGAATACTGGATGGGAGCCCCTCAATGTATCATCCCCGGGCCTCACCCTACCGGAGCATTCAGGGAACTACAAAGTTGCTAAATTGCCAGCAATTTGCAAAATTGCCAGCAATTTGCAAAATTGCTAGATGGGGTCCCCTTTGTGTATGACCGGCGGGGGCTCACCCTACCGGAGGATTCAAAGAGCTACAAAGTTGCTAAATTGCCGGCAATTTGCGGAATTGCTGGATGGGAGCCCCTCAATGTATGATCCCCGGGCCTCACCCTACCGGAGCATTCAGGACACTATAAAGTTGCTATATTGCTAGCAATTTGCAAAATTGCTAGATGGGGACCCCTCAGTGTTTGACCGGCTGGGGCTCGCCCTACCGGGATATTCAGAGAACTACAAAGTTGCTAAATTGCCGGCAATTTGTGGAATTGCTGGATGGGAGCCCCTCAATGTATCATCCCCGGGCCTCACCCTACCGGAGCATTCAGGGAACTACAAAGTTGCTAAATTGCCAGCAATTTGCAAAATTGCCAGCAATTTGCAAAATTGCTAGATGGGGTCCCCTTTGTGTATGACCGGCGGGGGCTCACCCTACCGGAGGATTCAAAGAGCTACAAAGTTGCTAAATTGCCGGCAATTTGCGGAATTGCTGGATGGGAGCCCCTCAATGTATGATCCCCGGGCCTCACCCTACCGGAGCATTCAGGACACTATAAAGTTGCTATATTGCTAGCAATTTGCAAAATTGCTAGATGGGGACCCCTCAGTGTTTGACCGGCTGGGGCTCGCCCTACCGGGATATTCAGAGAACTACAAAGTTGCTAAATTGCCGGCAATTTGCGGAATTGCTGGATGGGAGCCCCTCAGTGTAGGACCGTCAGGGACTCGCACTACTGGGAGATTCAGGGTACTACAAAGTTGCTTAATTGCCAGCAATTTGCAAAATTGTTAGATGGGGACCCTTCTGTGTTGGACCAGATGGGGCTCACTCTACCGGAGGATTCAGAGAACTACAAAGTTGCTAAATTGCCGGCAATTTGCGGAATTGCTTGATGGGAGCCCTACAGTGTATAATACTCGGGTCTCACCGTACCGGGGGATTCAGAGAACTACAAAGTTGCTAAATTGCCGGCAATTTGCGGAATTGCTGGATTGGAGCACCTCAGTGTAGGACCGTCGGGGGCTCGCCCTACGGGAGATTCAGGAAACTACAAAGTTGCTTAATTGCCAGCAATTTGCAAAATTGTTAGATGGGGAACCTTCTGTGTTTGACCGGCGGGGGCTCACTCTACCGGAGGATTCAGAGAACTACAAAGTTGCTAAATTGCCGGCAATTTGCGGAATTGCTTGATGGGAGCCCCTCAGTGTATGATACTCGGGGCTCACCCTAACGGAGCATTCAGGGAACTACAAAGTTGCTAAATTGCCGGCAATTTGCGGAATTACTGGATGGGAGCCCCTCAGTGTATGACCGTCGGGGGCTCGCCCTACCGGGAGATTCAGGGAACTACAAAGTTGCTTAATTGCCAGCAATTTGCAAAATTGTTAGATTGGGACCCCTCTGTGTTCGACCAGATGGGGCTCACTCTATCGGAGGATTCAGAGAACTACAAAGTTGCTAAATTGCCAGCAATTTGCAAAATTGCTAGATGGGGACCCCTCTGTGTGGATGGGAGCCCCTCAGTGTATGATCCCCGGGGCTCACCCTACCGAAGCATTCAGGGAACGACAATTGTTCAGATTGGCAAAATTGTTAGATGGGGACCCTTCTGTGTTTGACCAGATGGGGCTCACTCTACCGGAGGATTCAGAGAACTACAAAGTTGCTAAATTGCCGGCAATTTGCAAAATTGTTAGATGGGGACCCTTCTGAGTTTGACCAGATGGGGCTCACTCTACCGGAGGATTCAGAAAACTACAAAGTTGCTAAATTGCCGGCAATTCGCGAAATTGCTGGATCGGAGCCCCTCAGTGTATAATCCCCGGGGCTCACCCTACTGGAGCATTCAGGAAACTATAAAGTTGCTAAATTGCCGGCAATTTGCGGAATTGCTGGATGGGAGCCCCTCAGTGTATGACCGTCGGGGGCTCGCCCTACCGGGAGATTCAGGGAACCACAAAGTTGCTTAATTGCCAGCAATTTGCAAAATTGCTAGATGGGGAAATACTCCGCTTCTAAAAAAGGCTTCATTAGATCCTAACATCCTGAAGAACTTCAGACCAGTATCTAATTTAGCATACGTGTCCAAGCTCTTAGAGAAGGTTGTTGCAGCCAGGCTTAACAAGCATCTCGAATAACCTTAAAGAACCCTACCAGTCAGCCTACCGTAGGGGCCATAGTACAGAGACTGCTACACTTTGTGTTCATAACGACATCCAGTGTGCGTTGGGTGAGAAGAAGTGTGTGCTGATAGTTATGCTTGACTTATCAGCAGCTTTTGACACTGTCAGTCACCAGCGCCTGTTGCAGACTCTGGAAACACTTGGTGTTTCTGTTAGTGCCTTGAGGTGGTTCCACTCATACCTCACTAATCGAAATCAGGTCATAACCATTGTTCGCTGTAGATCTACGTCTCAGCCGCTTGATTGTGGTGTACCACAGGGGTCAGTTCTCGGGCCCGTCTTATTCACTCTTTACACATCGCCATTAGGACTATTACTCAGCCATCGTGGCCATTATCATTTGTACGCGGATGATTCAATGCTTTATCTCACTTTTCGACCTTCAGAAATCTGTGCAAATATCTCATGTATTGAATATACAACTGTGCTCGTTCGGAAGTGGATGGCAAACAACCAACTCAAAATGAATGATTATAAAACAGAAGTGATTCTGATAAAACCTTGCAACACTGAAATTGTGTGCCCAAATCTGTCCGTTGGTGGGCAAGTAGTCCAGCCATCTCAGTATGTTAGAAGCCTTGGTGTGTATTTTGATTCATACTCCAGTATGGAGCATCATGTTAATACAGTTTGCAAGTGCTTACCTGCACCTCTACAACATTAACAAAAACTACTTAGATAAGCCATCACTAGAGCGTTTAATCCATGCATTTGTGACCAGTAAGCTTGATTATGGTAATGCTCTCCTCTTAGGATATCCAGTTTCCCTCATACAGAGGCTCCAGATAGTTCAAAACTGTGCAGCTCGAATCCTGTGTAGCATATGACGCCTGTCTTGCAAGCCCTACACTGGCTCCCTCTGTGAGGGAAATTAAGAAATCGGCCAGTAGTGATTTAACATTGTTAACCAATAAAGAAGATACTAATGGAATTTTAAATATCCTTCTCAGTACAGAATAAACCTACAGATAAATGATTGACTTAACTCTTCACTGCAAAATGGCCTCAGGACCCTTCGATATTGACTCCACTTTACGATTTTTCTAGTGCAAACATGTTGCACAGTGTTATTTACTTTTAGTTCTACAGATTCCTATTAGGTAATGGGTCACCATCTCTGTGGTCTCTGATTATTTTTTTTTTCAAAATTACGATTCAATGAAAATTAAACGAGTATTACATGAAATATGTAAAAATAAATATCGTGATTCTGAACAATAAAGGTTTTTATTAAATAATTACCCATATTAGAATGTCAGCAAACATACATAACAAATGCTTGAACTGTCTCTATTTATAACGAATGATGTCTAAGGAATATTGTAAAAAATATTTCTGTCCATATTTTCAGGTACGACTACGTAATCTGCATACGGTAAGAAAATATACAATTTGATCTCACATAATAAGAAAGCATATAAGTAAAAGTTCAGGGAGAAAAAAGTAAATATTACAATATTTAGATAAATGCCTAAAATAAATGTAATTTAAATTTGATTCAGTATGAATCATAACTTTTTTTTGTTATAGTTTTTTTTTTCAATGGTATGATGACGGACAATCTACATCCTCTTTAGTATAATTTTTTAAAAGTTAACAAGGGTAATTTATGAGCGACTTTCTGAATTTAAAATAGAGTTCGCCCATTTCTCTCAGTGATTTGATATAAGGTCATTTGCATACTTATTTTGAATAAAATAAAATTCTTTTGCTTTCGGTATATATTATGGCATCATTTATAGTCTGAACATTATAGTAACATGATATTCTAACTTTTTACTTTGTGATATGCTTCGATGTTTTTTATACTTGTTATGTTTAGCTGAAATCCGTGTATATTCGCTATTGAGGGACCCCAGTTTGTTTTTTCGTTGCTGCATTGTATGCACATTTTTATTTCTTCTTATTTTCAATTCACATACTGTTTCAACCACTTTAATTTTGATATTGTATTTGCATTTGTAAACAAAAATGAGAACTAGCATTTCACCGGCCTTTTCTTCATGAAATGTTTTTTAATAAATAATTTAACTCATATTGGGTCATTAAGGTTCTTATAACTAATGTACAAACAGGAATTTCATAATCAAACATTAGAAATCTGCATTCTAATGAACACAAGCCTCTGCCATTTAATTGTTCGGTCCATATTCTCTACATTTGTGATTATCCCTTGATGACGTTCCTGTTTTTGATTCTTCATTGGTGCATTCCCAAATTGCCCTGAAAACTTCATAAATTCCTTTAATGATTGCGCGAGTTATGTTGTGAACAAACACACAAACACGCGAACAGTAATGAACACATACCCTCCTGGCGGAGGCAATAATCGAATAGTAAGTACAACATTCAGTATTTGAACAATTCCAGGAAAATATTTTGAGTGGTTGGGTGGTCTTCAGGTCATTGTATACCTGTTGGACAGAGGGGTAGTTAAAGAGTTGATTTGTCCTTACGAAAAAGGGGAGTATGAAGTCTTTTTTGTTCTGTCACCGAAAACTGCACATCCAGCTTGTAATAATTACAGGATAAAAAAAACGGGAATTTGAATCAGTTTTAAATATTATGTTTTATAGTTTGTTGTCATATGGATTTTCTTTCAATACTGCTTAATGCTTCTTTCAGGAATAGTACTTTAGTGATGAATAAGGCATTGTTAATAAATTGCATATAACGTGCATTATAGTTTGTTGTCATATGGGTATACCCTTAACACTAGTTAATGCTTAATCAAGGTATAGTACCTTATTATGAATGAGAAAATTTTGAATTTATGTAAAAATTATGTAAAAAAATATGTGCAAATATTACGCATAATAGTTTGTTGTCATGTGAGTATTTCTTTAATACTAATGTTTTACTCTTCTTCAGTTTCTTAGATTTGCGCCGTCAAAGAAGAACTGTGATACAGCTGACGAATCAAAGATCACATTGACGGACTGGGCATAGCATCGATCTAGATTATCCTTTTGTATTTAGAAAAATTAAGAATGTTGCTGGGTGTTTGTGTTTTGGTTATTTAAAAATGCTTTGGCAATTT
Organism: Sipunculus nudus; assembly: GCA_026874595.1. Taxonomy (NCBI): domain Eukaryota; kingdom Metazoa; phylum Annelida; class Sipuncula; order Golfingiida; family Sipunculidae; genus Sipunculus; species Sipunculus nudus. The sequence continues at coordinate 54,668,347 of CM049313.1, read as the reverse complement.
CTGTAATATCACATGTATTTAACTCTTATTATCTGGAGGTAGCGCAGTTGCATTAACAAATAACATGGTGGATTCGTATAAAATGCAGGTTTGGGTTTGAAGTATTTCATGGTAAAGGACATACATTGCGGCTTAAAGCATACACACACGGTTTAAACATATACATGGAATGTACAGGAATATACAATGTATCAATTATAACTTTGTTCACGGTATGGTTTAGTTTCTGTTGACAAAGCCTGGACTGATATGAAGAACCACTTGCTTGATAATAATATATATCTGCTTACGAAATGCATATGCACGTGTTAAAACCATTATTATTGTACCCAATGATAGTCAGGAACATGTGGACTACTTTCGGACTTCTCTAAGTTTAAGGGGGTGGCAAAATATATGAGAAAGTATGTCCTACAACAGGTTATAACCTATAAGGTGCATGATGACACTTGAATCAAAATATATTAAAAAAAACAGTGGCATTTTGGTATATGAGATCTCGTTATTGCGTATGTACACTTTGATAAACAATTATGATGGAATCAAATATCGATTTACGTAAATGTGAATAGAGAAGTGATTGTAATTTAACATGATACACTGGTCACTCTTATTTAGTAATGATGACATTTCGTAATTTGGAACCTATGAATCGATACCTGGATCGATCTACTTCATTTCTTAGAAACACTGAGTGTTAAATAAATATGAATTTTAAGGGCCAATGCTGTGTTAGCTTTGTTATGGCATCTTTGTGTATGGCATAACCATCGATATACAAGACAACGTAAATATGATGTTATATACCATAAATATGTAAATAAACTAGAAGTCATTCAGAGACTGCGTATATACCCAACCAACCCAGGCCAACATTCTAGGTCCCAAGAATAGGATTATTATCATGAGCACACATTGATGTGTTTGTGGTTGTGTATATATTCATGTGTTTGTGTGTGCTTGTGTGTGTGTAAAGGGCAGGAAACATGAATCCACGACCACAGAAATTGTTGTCATGGTTTATTAACACAATGGTTGCAAACATGTCAGCTCTTTCAGCAAGACTAAAGGCAGCTCCTGTTAGATGACACTTCTGCACACCCATTTATTGGCACTTACTTTCCCCTAATAATAGTGATAACAAAGGTCCCCCTTAACACCACTCCTTTAACAAAGAAATATCATGGTGATTTAGATTACCTCCAACATTTCATGTGATGGGTTGTGTCTCAAGTGTATTCTCAAATCTCAAAAATATATCATCAAATGCCGTTCACAACTTTGGACTAAAATGGTTAACCGACAACTAACCCACCACGTCAAAAACATGTTACCTTCATCGCCTTGCGGAGATCTGGGGATGGAATTCAAGTTAAGGGGTATCGATCGAACCCAAAGGAGGACATAGAAGAGTACTCTTGATAATTCGGCAGACTTTAAAAGAACTGACAAGTCAAACAAAAGAGCAATGCATGCATGAGGTATGTATGATTAATTGATAAAATACTTGAACGGGAGGTAATAAATGCGTTTTATTTTTATTATCAAGTATATAACATTTACTGTGATACATACCTGTCTCCTGCGAAACTATCTCCACGAAACGATTCTTCGCCCCTTGTTGGTGCATGACACTCGCTGAAATATAGCCCTGAGAAGTAAATATTGTGGGTATACTCGTTCTGAATTAAACACAAGAAAGAGTTGTTCGTTTTACCTGGTCAAGGACCGTGTAAAGGCGAGCACTTTACCAAAACCTTCCATAAATCGAAATCAAGGATAATCTGATTAACATGTATAAATCGAGTTTTGTAATTTCCATAAAATGTAATGTTGAGCTGTTAATTAGAAATGTATTTTGTTGGAATTAATTTAAAGGTCCCATTGTTTTATAAAAAAAAGGGTATCTCCTTGTAGTACCCCAACAAGTACCCAATCAATTGCAAATGCCCGTCTTGATTTGCGAGCGTACCCGCGTGTCCACTGGGTATTTTAAAAAAACAAGGGACCCATGGGTCACGGCGCTCAGCTGATCGTGATTTGACTATAAATGTTTCTCCACTGTGATACTATATCGAGTCGATAAAGCTTATGAATATCATGTACATGTTGGGCTATTATAAAGGAATGTAATGTAATATGTGAGTAAATGATAAATGAAATTACCTGACTGATGGATTAATAGAGTCAAATAAAGTGGTTTATTTTTTATTTATTTAGGAGGGGTTGAAAATTGTGATATATTTGAGCAAATATGAATGCAATGACAGCAGTAATAAGCAGTAGTAGAATGATGATAAGGCTATTTGTTGAAGGATCTAAAGTGTATGGTAGTCTGCAAGCGTTCAATTTGACAGATATGATGTTATGATTAACTATGCTGATGAAGTGATTTATGAATATGTGACTGTATGACACAATATCTCTTTAGTCTTGACAAGGTACATTATTGTGATGCCCACTATGTCTACATATTACACAATATTGACATAATTTCTGGCATGTACATAGGTACCTATGGACGAATAGTTATACAAAATATTAAAGTATGAATATATCTGATTCATCTTGTTCTTGCTTACTGAGGCTGACTTTGGGATGGGGTTCGGAGAAGGGAAAAGTGAGGGCAGCACGAAGGTGGATGTAGAAATATTCTATTGTAATGTTTTTTCATTTATATAAGAATATGAAAAGCTAAGAGGAAAGGGGCCCTCCTACTTGGTTATAGTAAAGTTCTAAATATATGATTGCAAACTAATACTCTGACAAGACTGTCATGAAGAAAAGCAGTAAAAGTTTTGAGATACTGTGTTGCATACGGAAATTTACAGATGGACAGGTAAGTGGACAGAATGGACTAATGCCTTTATTTCACTTTCAAGAGAATAATGCATTTAAGTTTATATATAATCCTATTTTTTTAAGCAGATCCACTTTTTCCATTAAGAAGTTTTTATCTGAATCATTTTTTTATTTACAGGTTTATAAATTTTTAATTAAAAAACCTGAAAATATAAGTTAAAATATTAGAATTGTTGCAAAAGTTGCAATCATTATATATACAGAGTAAAAAAATTGGGTCATATTATGCATACACATATATTTTATAATTTTTAAATCATAAATGTTTAAACTGATTTTAAAAGAAAATAATGCCACAACATGGCATCTACAAGAGTATTCCTTGAATCACTATTAAAAAGTGTTGCATATTGGAGTTTTCAGGACATGCTTAATTTTATTCACCAAAATAAAATAAAAGTAAATTTGATAAAATAAAACATCTTTTCAAATAAAGTATACACACTGTTGGTTAGATGAGGGACAAACAATATCATTGTGCTAATTACTATCCCAGTTTTGATTAATTACTGGAATTAATAGTCAATTTCACACCTGGTGAAGTTTTTACTCTTCTGAAGTAAGGAATTACTTGTCTCATGAACATCCACACTTTCACAGCAATACACCACTTTGTGGACACCATTAAATGTACATTTTAATCATTGTAACCCTGGTGGTTCAATACAAAATCTAAAATGTAGCATGTCCAAGAATAAAATAAAATACAGAAAAATTATAACATTCATCTAGTTTATGCACCAGCTGGGGGGGGGGATGAGTGCAGGGCGAGGGGAAGCCTGCTAGTAGTGGCCAAGCTGGGCCAAGGTAAGCTGCCTGGGGTGGGTTACATAATGCAAGTGAAGGCTGTACTACTAGGTGGGCTAGATGTAAACAACACTTGACATGGTGTATGAAAACATGAATAAAGGCTATTCATTCCAATCAATTTCTTTTGAAAGTTCAGATTTTAAAAGATTAAATCCTTATGCATATATGCTGGGAAAATTAAATCAACAGTGCCAAAGTTGGACAAAATTTAAGGTATTGATTTTTTATTTATGCTAATAACTTGAAAATTTGCAAAATTCAGATCTAATTTTGGGTAAACAATTGAATCTTGATTAAATAAAGTTATATTCCTGAAAAAAGGTCTCTAGGTTCAGCAATTCTCATGTGAGTAAATATATTTCCTGATTTTTTAAAAAATTGCATTATGTTTTGGCCCATAACATCAAAATAATACCCAATACTGACCTAATTTTTGGTATGTTCATAGAAAATGTATAAAAGAATGTGAATACTAAATACAATCAAAAACAGATCAGTGGTTTTGATATTAGGCAGCCTTGAAGTGTAACAATGGCTTTTTTTATGGAAAAAAGAGTTTTTTTTTTCCTTAATATCTCGAAGGAACGAAGTCCTAATGACCCAATTTTCGGTATGGTAGGAGATTTTGGGGACATCTAAAATTATGTCAACAGCCTGGGGAGCATAGAGATGTGCACTGAATGACCTACAGTCATCAAAGTGGACTGCTTGACAATGTAAGGGAATACAACAAGAGCCTCCAAAAAAAATCAATAACTAGCCTAATTTTGCAGCTTTTATTTTCAAATTTCAGATTTAAACAGATTAAATCCTTATGTATACATGGTGTGAAAATTAAATCCACAGTACTTACAGGAAAAAAACGTGCCATGGCCAAAGTTGGGCAAAATTTAAGGTACCAATTTTATATTTTTGCCAATTTCTAAAAATATTTAACAAATTTTGATCTAATCTTTGGTATACAATTAAATTTTGATTAATTAAAGTTGTATTACTGGAAAAAAGTCCCTACCTTTAACACTTTTGGTCTTAAGTGACCAAATATCTTCCTGATTTTTTTACAAAGTCCATTATGTTTGGGCCCATAACTTTTTTAAATTATATAATACTGACTTAATATCTGGCATGTACATAGGAACTATATAGAGGAATATTTATGGTAAATATGAAGAAAACCAGATGAGTGGTTTTGATATTAGGCAGTCCTGAAGTGTGAAAATAGATTTCTAATAAAAAATTGAGGTTTTTCCTTAATATCTCAAAGGAACGAAGTCCTATTGACCCAATTTTTGGCATGGTAGGAGATTATGGGGACATCTAACTATATGCCGAAATTCAGATTCGTAGGTCCAACGGTGTCGAAACGTGCCAGTCTTACGGACGGACATCCAGACGGACAGACGGACGGACGGACGGCACGACGGACGGACGACGGACAATGGACCATGACTATAGCTCAGATGACTTATAGTCAGCTGAGCTAAAAAACTGCTCAGTGACATGAGAGAGCCTGCCTTTCGAGATTTCAGTCCAGCATTAGCTTTTTAAAACACGCAGGTCTATACATACCACAGTCGCTCGAATCCCTATTTCAGGGGGAAATGGGTAGTAACAGTGCACATTACCCCACTTTAGTGATACATGCTATCTCCGTACGTAGTACGGAGCAGTAGTACATGCGATATTGTGGCCCTCGGGTGTGTTACAATTTTAACAAGTGACCCATGGGTCATGACGCTCAGCTGACTGGGAAGAGATTCTCTCATCAGAATGGTAGTATATACCCATTCAACTGAAGCATCAAACAGATTAACCAACAGGCCAAGATTTAGTCTGTATTTATATATCTCAAAAATAGAGAAAAATTAGTAAACTTTTAAAACTAGAATACGGGTAACCGACAAGTGACTACATGTATCTGCCAAAATCGGATAGTGAGGCATGGATTGAGTGGCAAGGGGAAATAGAGTGAGGTATGTTGCATATTAGCATGGATGTCTGCAGCCTAAATGTGTATGTAGGTTGTGCCACCTACCCCAAATCCAGAAAGCTGTCCAAGTTGTATACACCTGCAAAATTTTAGGCAGAAAAGTCAAACCACTACATATATATGAGTGATTTTTGCCCATGGCAGACAAACAGACAAACACTGTGCAAAAATCTTTGCAGGTAACCCCTCCAGTTTTGTGTATGATAAAGACCTATGTGAGATCTAAACACATGCACAATTTTGGCCCAATCGGTCAAATGGTTCCTGAGATATGAGCTTGGATGTGTGCAGCTTTAACTAGAATGTAGGTGGCGCCACCTGTCATAAAATCAAGAAAGCTGTCCACGATGTATAAACCTGCAAAATTTTAGGCAGTTATGTTGAACCACTACAGAGAAATGAGTGATTTTAGGCCACGGCAGACTAACAGACAGACGCTGTGCAAACATTGTTACAGGTGGCGCCACCATTTTTTGTGTATGTTACAGAGCTATCAAAGGGCTACATTTGTATAAATTTTATTTCCTGATCGGTCAAACGGTTCCCAAGATATAAGCTTGGATGTCATCAGCGTGAACGTGAACGTAGGTGGCGCCACCTGTCATAAAATCAAGAAAGCTATCCTGGATGTATACGCATGACAAATTTCAGACAAACAGATGGACACTGTGCAAACATGGTTGCAGGTGGTGCAAGCATTTTTTTGTGTATGTTATAAAGCTATTCAAGTGCTACATTCTTGCAAAATTCCAGCCTGATCGGTTAAATGAGTCTGAAGATATATGGGTTAATATGTCAAAACAGATGCTCAGATGGACGCACTTGGGAGAGGAAAGGTCAGAGGTCAACGCAAATTGGTTAGGCACCAGTTCACATGTGACCCGATAATAGGTGTAAGTTTGGGAAAAATCGGTCCATTAGTCTCCGAGGAGCTCTCTGGAAACGAACGCAGCCGCGGTGGAGGAACTCGGTCAAAAACATAGTATGCGCAAAACTTCGTTTTGGCGGATACAAAAATACAGGTGGCTCCACCAGTCTGCAGAAACTAATAAAAACACTTAATGGTCAATATCCATGCAAAAAATCATGGTGATCTCTGCATTAGTTGTTCAGATACTTCAGTTTTTGTATCAAATTGTCCATTATTCTGAGGGATACTTCGGAGTCCTATAGCTTGAAGGATATGGGTAACAGAGACCTAATTTCAAGTTTCCACAGGCACCTTTCATGGGCCTCCTTGCATGACAAGAATGAAGATTCTAGGTCCAGTTGTTGCGATTTGTACCCTGTTGACAGATAACCACATCTTTAAAGGTCTCAAAAAAAAAGAAAAAAATTCGTAAAAATTTGAAAAAAAATAGAGGTGGCACACCCAGTCTGCAGAAACTGATGGAACAGCTCATGATCAATATGTATGCCGAAAATCATGACCATCAGTGTTGTAGTTATTGAAATACTGCAGTTTTTGTATCAAATTTTCCATTATTCTGGGGGGGGGGGGGGGTTATTTTGGACCCATACAGCTTAAAGAATATGGGTAACAGAGACCTAATTTCAAGTTTCCATGGAGACTTTCATGGGTCTCCCTGTGTGTCAAGAATGAAGATTCTTGGTCCAGTTTTTATGATTTGTGCCCTGTTAACAAATGTTCATATCTTTAAAGGTCTCAAAAATACAGAAAAATTTCGTTAAAAAAAACGAACAAATACAGGTGGTGCCACCAGTCTGCAGAAACTTATGAAACACTCCATGATCAATATCCATGCAAACAATTATGGTTATCTCTGCATTAGTTGTTCAGATACTTTAGCTTTTGTATCAAATTTTACATTATTCTGAGCTGTACTTTGGAGTGTTATAGCTCAAAGGATATGAGTAACAGAGACCAAATTTCAGGTTTCCATGGAGACTTATCATGGGTCTCCCTGTGTGTCAAGAACGAAGATTCTAGGTCCAGTCGTTACGATTTGTGCCACGCTAACAGATGACAGCATCCTCAAAGGTCTCAAAAATAGAGGAAAAAATCGTAAAAAATCAAACAGTACAGGTGGCGCCACCAGTCTGCAGGAACTGATCGAACATCTCATGATCAATATGTATGCCAAAAATGAAGACCATCAGTGATGTAGTTATTGAGATATTGAAGTTTTTGTATGAAATTTTTTACTATTCTGGGGGGTATTTTGGGGCCCCATAGCTCAAAGGATATGGGTAACAGAGACCTAATTTCTGGTTTCCAAGGAGATTTTTCATGGACCTCTCAGTGTGTCAAGAATTAAGATTCTAAGTCCAGTCTTTATGATTTGTGCCTTGTTAACAGATGTTCACATTTTTAAAGGTCTCGAAAATAGAGAAAAAAATTCGTAAAAAATCGAAAAATACAGGTGGCGCCACCAGTCTGCAGGAAGTGATGTAACATCTGATGATCAATATGTATGCCAAAAATCATGACCATCAGTCAAGTAGTTAATGAGATATTGAAGTTTTTGTATGAAATTTTTGACTTTTCTGGGGGGTACTTTGGGGCCACATAGCTCGAAGGATATGGGTAACAGAGACCTAATTTCTGGTTTCCAAGGAGATTTTTTATGGACCTCTCAGAATCCCAAGTTACAAGGTTCTAGGTCCAGCGGTTACGATTTGTGCCTGGTTAACGGACGGACAGACGGACAGACGGACGACGGACAAAGAGTGATCGCTATAGCTCAGATGACTTTCAGTCAGCTGAGCTAAAAATGAATCGTCTGGGCAAACAATCCGTAAAATGAAGCGACAAGTCTTGCCTATACATTGTATGGGTTTCTTATTTCCAACCTATATGTAAAAATAAGTGTTAGCTTCATTGTATATCCATAGACAGCAGTTTTTATCAACTGTTGTCACCAATCAAACTAGTCCGCCATGTACGGACTCAATATATTTCAGCGCTGCAAGACTGCAGCAACAATCAAACGTGCGAGAGTGCGGCCATTGCAGACAAATGATTCACGATCCCGCACAGAAGGGAAGGGGGGGGGGGGGGGTCGGAGAATTCGCGGAGAGCCGGAGCATTCACGGATAATTTTTAAAGATGTTTTATGCATTCTTAGTTATAAATTGACATTAAAATCGTCTGTAATCGACCATGTTAACCAAATCATATTTCTCCACTGTTAAAAGTCAAAATGAATTTAAAATCTTGCGATTTATCATTTTCATCTTTACTACAGCTTTAATAATTTCATATTTAACATTACCATTATTTTCTTAGTTGTTAACTTTTAGTTGATCATAATTATGAATAAAATAATTTTTTATTCCGTTTTTATTTAATTTTAGTATTGGTAGTAGTATTGAAATAATATTATTTTTACTAACACTTATTAGAATTTGCGTGTGATTAGAATCACGTGGAATTTAAATGGTTCATCTTCTTTAGGTTTGGACATATTGCTTGTTTCATGAAGAAGAATATGTAGCCCTCATCGGGGTAAGCCCCATGTTGCTATTTTTAGATCTTTCCCATGCCCATGGATGTGTTGGCTGGGGGCAAGTAGGACAAACTCAAGCAGCACCTCGGACAGTACTGTCCTTTCAATTTAGTCTGGGAGGACCACTGCAACAAACACAATAATAAATATGGAATATAACAGTTAGTTGGTTGGTGTACAAATACCCACATGACCTGATAGTCCCACAAGATGATACAGCATAGGCTGTCAGGGCGAAACATCCGCCACTACAGGACAAATCGCTCAGGATCATTTACGCCAGATCACAAAATCCGGGATGTCCGTTCCTCCTATCATCACATCCTGCAGGCTGCGCCATTTTGTCGCGGACAGGGGGTAAGGCAAGTCCGCCCCCACGTCATAGGAAGAACCCAAGACAAGAAAGTGGATGGATGAAGCTTTATTTCTGGAAGAAGAAAGACCGTCGTCAGCTTGTTGTCAACAGGAGGAGCAAGGCTGGACTCTACATTTAAATGAATTATATAAACTGCGTATGTTTTGTTTATAACAGATATTATAGGTTACAATATGATATTTTGCTCTTTACACTTTACAATTATCCGTATATTAATCTACAAATATTTTAGTTTTAGGTTTTGTGGCTGAATGTGTAGTGTAAGCTCCATATATCTCACACATATTAACCTTAAATCGCATAGATAGCTCATACGCTCATTTTACATAGATTATACATTATACATAGATACACTTGTTTTACATAGATACACTTGTATTTGAATATATTAATATGGCATATGATAGGTTTACTCTTATCCATTAATGGAACCATCTCAGTATGACATGAATTCGCAATTAATCCTTCTACAATGTATTAATATAGACCTCACATCAAAATAATCTTAACACGGGCCTATCTAAATGATCTGTTTCCCTTATCAGGTATACTATGGATATTCATGACGTAATAAACGTTCTAAATTTAAGGAGATGGGTTTTTGGTGCCTTCATAATATTTATAGCGAATATGAATGATTGCGTGGAGGTTAGACGGTGGGGGAATGTCTGTCAGGGAGAATGTCTGTTAAATGCAATCGACTACGGCGTATACTATCTTCTCTCTACCACTTAGATCATGACCCTAAAGAAACGTAGGGTCTCATAATTCCCTGTGACATTTGGCACCCAACGTGGGGCCCGGGAGTTGTGGATCGTGTCATTACCTCCACCTAATTCACTGATGTGACCCCCGGGATGGTAACCCTGCGTTCTGGGGACAGAACGTCCTCGGAGAGGGGGTATGCATGTCTTATTATCTGAGCTTGTTTTAACTTCTGGGGTGGGGGAAGGATCAGGGCTGGCAGGTAGATATCCCAACTGTCTCCTTGGGCTGCCATGCCGAAGTCATTTGGTCGCGGACAGGTGGTAAGGCAGGTTCGCCCCTACTGGCGCCCAACGTGGGGTTCTTCTTCCAGGTAGGAACCGTATATTATTGCCCCGATACCCTGAAGTGAAGGAATAATTAGTATTAATGAATGGTTCAAGGCCTAGAATGTTAGTTTAATCCAATATATTGGTTTCGCATTTCTTGTATGTTTAATAATACATAGAATATGTCCGTTTTTCCCATGCGTATCCTATATTTTTAAGAACTAGAACAGTCAGTTTTCTTGTTCAGGCATCTCGTATATTGCGCCCATTCATATGTTGGGTCAACTGCAAGGGTTTAGTATAAATTTCCCAGTCTATTTTCCTTGAAAATCGGCTATTCGCCCCAGTAGGCTGATAAGCACGTTTTCTCGTCTCCCCCCCCCCCCCCCCCCCCCCCCGGCTGCAGGAATATCTTTAGCGTCCGTTTCGGTCGGTATGCCGTCAACCGTTCACACCAGGGGTTATTCCAGCCACAACTAGTAACTAGTGGTACAGTGACAGAACCGCCTGCCACGTATTATTATAAATAATTATATTTTTTGTTTGTCTCATAAATATATAAATAAATTTAGTCCGAATGCATCGATTAAGCCAGTAGTCAGCAGTACCGCCCTCTGGCAGTCAAGAGTGAAACTAATGTACAAATCACTCTTTCATCCCCGCGTTTCGCATACGGGATGTATGTATTATTATTACGAAACGTTTATGTAAATTCCTTCCATTGGAATTTCATCCAAAACATTCTTATTATGTCTATTCTTTCCAAAATAGTCCTCATTTAAAATGTTAAATATTAACACGAAAAGTGCAAACAAATTCTTTTATTATTATTAACGATTATTAATTACGGTTCAAGTGAATCCCTCAATATAACATTTTACCAAGCGAATGAGTCCTGTTAAACGATGCTGCCGGTGCTGCCCTCTGACCGCAGAGGTTTTGTACTAATCCGCCTTCCCGCTCCCCTCATAGTGAAATATCACTAAAACTTTCAAATCCGCTATACGGGATATAGTTAACTTAAACCAGAATAATCAGTGGTATAATTAAGTGGTATATCTTATATTAAGAATTATCAGTTAAGTAGTTACAGCAGCGTTATATACATTGCTATTCTTCTACGTTCATTTAAGAACAATAACATTACTGATACAAAATTTTTCTCAACTAAACTCAAAAGAAGTATACGCTCATCGAGCAGCTACAGGTTTTCTCATTGAAGCGAGTTTCACAAGTGTTACGATAGATTTACTATGATAGCTCATGGAAACCCCAAATCCATGCTAGGTAAGGTATTAGGCTTTTTAAAGATAGTTTTCCTACATGATTACGAACTGTCAATAATTTTAAAACAATTTAGATTGAATTAAATTACTAGGATATAACTTACCTCTCGTTAATCGCCATCCAGGTGAAATTTTTTTTTCTATTTTGTTGATGCATTTTTGTTTACCTTCCGCCAACCAAAGTAGTGCGCTTAAAAGAGCACTGTTTAAAGTGATGCCGGTTTAGCTGTATTGATTCACGCCTCTAGCTCGCTTCCACGTCTCCATTTCACCTCGATTAGTAATTTGTTTATCCATATACCATACATATCGCTCGGACCCTGATGTGTTTACTTTTGGGGCAGCTTAACTCCTAGCACGATTCCTCCGCGTTCAGTCCCCTCATTGCACGAAGTAAGCGCCAAGGACAGGTGCCTCATAGCCTCAAAACCTGCTACCCAGATTAATATATTTAATATATGTAATCATGATGTTTACATAATGCTAAGCCGGGAGTTTTTCCATTAGACAAATTTCACAGGGGGAGCCACTATAGAACGCGGGCTTCGCTTGTATTGAGGAACATATAAATAAAATTGTCACCTCTCATTCCCTATTTTAATTCCTACTTTTCCCTGTAGCTGTCCCTACACTGAACTCTTCTAACATAAACAACTACTAAGCATCAGAAGTCGCCTGAATCGGGAATCGAACCTACGATCTTTGGACTAGGAGCCCTACACGCTACTAAGTGAGCCGTGAAGACGAGATACCAGCAGCAGCAAGTTTTGTTCATTTATATCTGCGATTGAAGAGGCATCTATCGCGAAAATGGGAAACCATTTACTATTTTAACAGGAAAATTAAGCTTTAGGTGGGGGCTCCGCCCCCACACCCCCGTTTAGACGGGGAACCCAGGTTCCCCGGACCCCTCCTTCTCTAACATAATAAACTCCGGCTATGAGCAAAATTAAATACGGGAATTCTGAGGAAAATGATATGTATCGGCCTTTTCCAGGAAACAATTTATTATGCGACACCCGTTTTACCGGCGGTAGGCTGAAGCCCGGTTTCTATAGTTCTGCCTCACAGGGAATTATGAGACCCTACGTTTCTTTAGGGTCATGATCTAATTGGTAGAGAGAAGATAGTATACGCCGTAGTCGATTGCATTTAACAGACATTCTCCCCGACGGGCCCGCCATCTAACCTCCACGCAATCATTCATATTCGCTATAAATATTATGAAGGCACCAAAAACCCATCTCCTTAAATTTAGAACGTTTATTACGTCATAAATATCTATAGTATACCTGAAAAGGGAAACAGAACATTTAGATAGGCCCGTGTTAAGATTATTATGATGTGAAGTCTGTATGAATGCAATGTAGAAGGATTAATTGTAAATTCATGTCATATTCAAATACAAGTGTATCTATGTAAAATAAGTGTATCTATGTATAATGTATAATCTATGTATAATGAGTGTATGAGCTATCTATGCGATTTAAGGTTAATATGTGGGAGATATATGGAGCTTCATATTGTAACCTATAATATCTGTTATATACAAAACATACGCAGTTTATATAATTCATTTAAATGTAGAGTCCAGCCTTGCTCTTCTTGTTGGCAACAAGCTGACGACGGTCTTTCTTCTTCCAGAAATAAAGCTTCTTCCATCCACTTTCTTGTCTTGGGTTCTTCCTATGACGTGGGGGCGGACCTGCCTTACCCCCTGTCCGCGACAAAATTGGCGCAGGCTGCAGAATTGGCTGCCCACGTTGGGCGCCAATTGTCACAGGGTGAGAAATTACTGGTGGGCCGATCGTGGAATCGAACCCGCACGGCATGCACAGAAGTCCGGCATTCTAACCGCTTCGCCTGAAAAACAAGCTTCTTTGGCAAGGAAGTTGGAACCCTTATATGTGCACCGTGACATATATATATATATATATATATATATATATATATATATATATATATATATTGTTATTTTTTTATTATTATTTCAGTTTATTTATACGGGGTACCTTGTTCAGAAGTAACTCTGTTCTTCCACTAGGCCCTGTGAAAGTATTCATATAAAATACATTCACATTAAAATACATAAAAATGTGTATATGTCAGGGTGCAAACTATATATATATATATATATATATACTATATATATATATAATATATATATATATATACTATATTAAAAAATCAAATTGTGATAGGTTACAAACATGGAAGATCTTAAAGTGTACAAAAGATTTCCTGCATTGTGAAAAGCCACAATGGATCTGATCACAAAGGTTTCGTGAGAAATGTATGATATCAAGTCCTGTAACGGCAAATGATTTATATTGATTTTTTCATACTATGACAAAGAACGAAGGAGCTGTCAACATTTAATTTAACCAGGGTAATCAGTATATTCAACTGATCATGACAAAATTTCAGCATGACGTTATCTGAACTTCTTGAATGCACAGGCTTACGAAAAATCATCGTAAAATATTTATTCTTTTCTAACGATTACGACAGCTGTTTTACTGTATGGATGATAAACTTAGGATAAATTGAGGTAAGCTATAGCTCTTAATCACCTTTGTGGTTCAGGAATCACACGTAAAGAAAATGAATAAATAGCCAAGCACGTAATGAACTAGTTAATTTGCCTGGGGAAAAGGGCTGTACTTAAATGTCTTTGATTACAGAGTAAAATACATGGCCTGGTAAATGACCGGTGATCATGTTAAGAGCCCGGCGAAGGTTGACACTAATAAAATGACTTGTATGGAACCACCTGACTGGATGGAAAGACGGTGACTCCAGGCTCGAATTAATTTTTGAAAATTGATTAGTAAATAGTAAAAATGGATGAGCAAAAATAAAACTGTTTTTCAATAGTCTGTTTCATGTATTTTTAGTTCTTTTTACTACTTTAGTACATAATTTGTTCCATTCCCTTGTGTCCACCTGTTTTTGTTACGATATTTTTAGTTACATTTCGTGGGAAATCTGGTATTGTAGGGTGGAGTATTAAAAGGCCTTATTTTCTGCAAGGTGGATAAACAGTTCATTCTGACCTAATAAAAAAATAAAACCTAATGAAATAAAGACAAAATTTGCGAGTCTATTCCTTGTCGTGGGGATCAAATGAAAACGTCATGCATCTGCTGTATGTACGATTATTATAAATAATATACAGAGATGCATAAATTAATACGTAAGTCAACTTAGATACCTAAAGACACACGTGACTCTGTATGGAATACACTGAATTTTTATCGCATTTTATTTATTTGCATTTCCACCAAAATGTATATGAAAAATAATATTTATGCTGTGAATGACAGTTGGGGAAAATCCTTTATTAATAAATTGGCTTTAAAAAGCTCGGTGTGCGACTGCATGATGCTACACCCTATTACACTGCGTCACTTTATCTGCTTTATAGAAATTTTAAGTTCATTTGATAGGTTATTTATATAGGCTGTTTTTTTTTATATTTTTTAAATATAACTGATAACTTTCCTAAAATAATTCGAAACATAAATACGTTTTTTTTTTTGCTGGCAAATGGGTGGGACTTTTTCATGGGTATACGTATTCCCCCATGACTCGGTACCGCAGGCATGTATGCCTATGTGAGCGTTTCATCACCTGTGACAAGGACGAAATACCCGGGAAAGCGGACCAGATAACAGGATAGAGGACAAGAGAGTACATTATGTATTTTTATTTTATTTTTCAGAAAACTGTCAATGAAAACCGTAATCGGGAAGATTGACATCGCCCGTATTTGCTAAGACCTGCATGGTTGTGATTTATATGTTCGAAACGGTAAAAACTGGCACAACGAAAGTATAGCCTACGACACAGCCTAATGAATGTGGATAATTTGCTTTGCTAAAATTATTTTGAATAATTTTGCTTTTTTATTCATATTGGTGAAAGCTATCATGTTCAGTCCACTGAAGCGGGAACTGTTTTTGTCTGTGCAAAAACACAACGGTTAGACAGTTTCATCAGATGACGTCTATTATTTTTCAAATAAAGTTGAGGTCAACCAATGGGCACATGGGTCAAATGACGTCTGAGTAATGTCAGCCAACGGGTGTGTGGGTCAAGTGTCAACAGGGGTTAGTTTTCTGGGAAACTTGTGACCACATCGTTCAATGCAGGTCGCTCACATGAGAACTGACCGATTGCCGCGAGCTTTAGTCACGCACCCACGTTTATAATATGCGTATCCTACTGTTATGCATGTACGGCTGCATTTCACCACGCTGGGGGTTCCAGAAATCGCTCTCCTTAAAAGGCGACGCATTCACTACTATATAATCGGGGAAACTGAGAAAATTTTTGGAACATTCCCAATAAGACAGGGAATGATAAAAATAGACTTAGGTATTTTGCAAACAAAATTCTATCAGGCCAACCGGGCCTGATATGCTCTAGAACTGCCGGCCCGAAGATATTTTAACAAGCCATGGGCCTGCGGGCCTGCGTTAATCGCAAACGCTGCATGTTACGTTGACAAACAAATTAATAAAAAATTGTAAGGTCATATTATTTACAATGTGCTTTAATCTACAGTTTTAGTTATAACTATATATAAGACATTATAAACTACTCATTTTATTAAATGTCCAGTTAATAACTCTGAAGTACGGATTTAATTTTTGAACAGGGTCAGAAAGGTTAAACCCTCGATACCCTATACAGTCTTTACTGACAATCGTGGCTTAAGTTGGGTCTTGCATGTCAACAAGTGTCCGCTTCTTTTTTTAAGTGTCCAGCAACCCTCTGCCTTCCAGCCATCTCTTTAGTTGACATACGGAATGTTGACAGATGTCAGCATGGACTATTAACCTTGCTCCCGGAAAATTATTTTCAGTCAGCTTTATGTTATAAAACCCCTCAAGGTCTTGTCATTACTAACGTAATCTTATCAACACCATACACAGAAGGGCAGTGTGTGTTGGTCCTACTCGGCTTTGTATGTGTACTACTAGTCCAGCTGTTAAGAGAAGAATTGTGCAAAAAGTGAAAGAAGCACGAAACTTGGCATGATAGTTGGCCAGACCATACTCAAGATGGCGGCGAAGATGGCTGCAGGATTATAAAATATCTATACATTCGGTTATATTTGTCCTATAATGCTCTCCAAGTGCACTAATCCTATGTTTTCGGGGTCGATAAATTCATTTATAAGGGTTTAAAGTCTGTAAAATGAATATGTGAATGTATCCTGGTTTTGTTTATAATAAAATTGCCCAAAATTTGCCTTCGTTTACTAGCACATGTACAGCAAACATTATTTGTTGGGTTTTGCACAGTAGTCGCATACATTGTGATTGTATTCAAATGAAAGTGTCCTTTGATGGCTTAGGTTTGTCTGCTTTGTTTTTGCATTTGGATGCTTGAATTGTAGAACAGTGTTTATTGCAATATTCTTCCTTTGAATTTTCCTTTATTTGCACACTTAAAAATGTAATTGCTTTGAAGAGGTGATGGTTGCAAGAAAAATGATCTTTCGAAATCTGCAATAAAATTAGGATTGAGCTTGATATATCCGTAAACACTAATCTTTAGAATGTTTTAAACCTACATACATGTAATTAGATTTTACGATTAGCTTTCATGTAAACCTCTGTTAGTGCAATTGGGAAATATCAAATGCATAAATCCAACTGTGCCGACATTATATATATATATATATATATATATATATATATATATATATATATATATATTAATTTTACGTATTTTAGCCCTATGTCTTTTTCTATGTAATGTAATGGACAATCGAGTGGTAAAACTATTATTTATCATCGTTCCTATTAGTGGGTTGTAATGGCCCGTCCAAAGTGGGTGAATTCCTCCTTGTCCTTCCCTTTCCTCCACCCCTGTATTTATACCACCAAACGCCACCATCCGAGCCATGGAGAGTGGCTTGTATTATAATAGTAATTATAACTAACTGTCCATATAAACTATATATTATAATAAAATAAATTTGACAATGCATATAATGTAGAGTTTATCTTGGTTCTGACTTTTATATCAGACTTAATGCGTGCGTAGCAGGATACAGACCTATAGATGTAAGAAGCTGACACCTGTCAGCTGTATATATTCTGCCTTGTGTACCTACTAAAATTGTACGTGCTAAAAGTCCCTTTTTCATCAGCACACCCAACGGTTAAAGTTTAGATTTTTTTAAATACTGCACCTTTAAATCAAAGTGTCATTTGCTGGGGTATGTTTTATTTTATTAATATTTCATTTCTGATTTCCTATGTTTGATATCCCATTATTTGCATGCTAACGAATGTATTAACTGCTTTGCAGAGGTTAGAGATTAAAGAAACGTAGGTATCCTGTCTCGTATCAAAGTGGGAGCTTGATATATCCGTGAAGAATATTTAGGACTTCTTAAAAATCTACAAACATGACATTAAATTTTACCATCAACTTAACATTCAAATCTTTATTAGTGCAATTAAGAAATAGAAAAAAAGTTCAGCTGAAATTGAATTTAAATGTACTAGTTACATGTATTTGAACATCATGTTTGTTTCAAAGGAAAGACTTTTTATTTATAATTTATTTAGACTACATGCGTGCATGACAAGATACGCACTTATATAGAAGGTCACACTGTTTGCTGTATAGATTCTAAGCTTCTTTTGTCATTAAGTGATGGCTTTTAGACTGTATGTTTGCATGAAAACAGAATCAACACACATTTAGAGGTGCGCAACATGTTGCTATGTGCTGCCTTTGTAATATGGCGATAAATGCATGAAATAATCAATACTCATGTAGATACCTTTTTTCAATTTACTATTTTTGTGATATGGTGATGATGCAGACTTTAGACTCTATGCTCGTATGATAGACCCAATAAGTGTCAGTAAAATAGCACTGCCCTTTGTTGTGATGCTTTCTTTGTGATATAGAACTAGTTCCTTGCCAACGATTTGCCATTAAAATTCAATTTGCATAATGTGTTTATGTCAACAAAAAAACTTTCATTTGCTGACATTATGCACATTTGTAGATTCATGTTGTACCTGCATGTATTGTTAGAAATATTCACTTCATGTATGAGTCGGTGCTGCCTGGTTCAAGCTAGCTGGTCATGGATGGATGCTCATAAAATGGAAAAGCAAGGCGGAGGATATAGAGAGTCAAATTCACAAAACAAAGTTAAAAAAATATAATGCACCCTCAGGTTCCAGACATGCATTTTATCTTACAACATGCATGATTACCTCAAAAATCAGTACAAAGTTTGGTTTGAGTTTTTATCGACTTGTTTGGTGATTGTAACTTTTCTGTGGTTTCAGCTTCTGAGATCTGGCACCTAAGTACAGTTACACTTTCCCTTTGTCAGTTTTATGTCCAATTGCAGAATGCTTGGGCTACTTGTATTTCATACCATCTGCTTCATTAAGTGAACCTACATTTTAGAGAATACACTACTTCTGAATATTATCACTGAACAGACCAGTTTATTACAACATTCTTTGAAAAATTGCCAGCAATTTTTTATTACCTGTAACTGAATATTTTCTTTAGATTTGGCAGGACAAGAGCGTTTTTCTTCTGGTAAAACACACACAATTCCAACTCACTATCGGTTCTTTTTATCTTATGTACAAGGATCATTCGATCTACAATTTTGCATCTTGTGCACTTGAAGGTAAAATATGTACTGAGTCTTCATGCAAGCAAAGAGTCTGGAAGCTGACAAAAGAACCATTAACACATAAACAAAAAATCTCTTTTACATGGATTGTACAACTGGTTATAACAACTACAAGGCGTTTTCCATGGGTCGGATGGCAAAGTAGTGGACGGAATCAGAGGAAACGAAGAAAACAACCGACTCTGTACGGACCTTTACCAATCGACTGTCACTTTAATTACATTGAAAGAGACAGTGTTTACATACTTAAAATTAACAAATATATTAAATTTCAGCAGGGTAATCAACAAATACGTTTTACCGTTAGATGTGCAATTTTAGTACAATTTCAATACCAACAAAATCAGACTTCATTCACATATTCATGATACAGACCTCAAACCCTTATAAATGAATTTCTTGACCCTAATAACATAGAACAGTGCACTTGCAATGCATTCTAGGACAAATATAACCGGCTGTATTGTTTTTTTTTATTTTGGTGGCCATCATGGCCGCCGTCTTGGATTTTTACCAAGATATGGTGAATTCTGCTCGGCTCCATATCTGAACATATAGAGTATGGTCTGGAAAATTATTATGCCAAGTTTCATTCTTTTTTCTGGTCTGGAAAATTATTATGCCAAGTTTCATTCTTCTTTCATCTTTTGCACAATTTTCTCAATATGCAACTTCACCGCTGGACTAATGGGAATATTAAAAAAAACCTTAATAAAAACCGAGCTAATGAGTATCTGAAGAGGTTTGAAACACCAAAAATTGAATTTCTCAGCCCAAATAACATAACACTAGAGTATTTGTGATGTTTTCTGGGGACATTATAGCTCAAGTTCTTGACATTTTCTAATCTTGGATTTTGGGCAAGATAATTTTTTTTTTTCAGCTTGGCCCTATATCTGATTTTTCATCAATAAGCTCCAAAGAATACTTTTGCCAACTTTCATGCTTCTTTCATTTTTTGCACAATTCCTCCAAATATGGGAGCTTAACCGCTGGACTTAGAGAGGTGGTGGAAGCCGGAGAATCCGGAGAGAACCACCGTCCTTGGACCGGAGAACCCGGAGAGAACCATCGTCTTTGGACGGGCCACTTCAACCTACGCTTAATGTCATGGCAACACCTTGGATCGAACCCGGGCGTTTTACTACTCGACCATCCAGGCCCCTAGCTATTTAATTGATATTTTTTACTGTGTTTATACTACATATATGTAAATGCATGGTCTTTGTTATTGAAGAAGTAAGCACTAGATCAACTATTCAAAAGTGACTGAAAAATTAGATATACAAGACAAAATCGATAACTGGATTTACCAAGGATGCATATATCAATATATATGAAAATAATCGCTTTATAAACGTCAAGACATAGTACATGCCAGAGATCAATTCCCATATGCTGATAAGCGGCATAAAAATATCACCCGCATCTAAGCAAGAGTTATTTAAGCTACTGATCATTAAAAATAAACAAGAGTGAACAATATCAACTTGAAATTCGGCCAAGTATATTTCAGGTAGGCATATAGCGTAACATCGATTATATAACGGGCATCGGCCGGGTTACCTTGCATTAATATTTATGCGCTTCATTCTTGTTCATTGCTTCTGAATGCTTACGTTTGACTGTCTTTATTTATATAAATTATAATTTCTACTTAATCTGTATGAGATTACAACTATCTGCTGATTCTAGACCCCCCCCCCCCCCCAGCTGTAAATAGAGGGCTAGCCCGGGCTATTTGAAACTATAAGGCAAAAAAAGAAATAAAAAAGATGGTTCTCAGGCACCGCCCGCGTCAATTTTAACCCCCCCCCCCCCGCATCAAAAATTTTTATTTTGACTTTTATCTTTCAAGAAGATAAATAATACAATTTATTTAGTGTTTAGCAAAAAAAATGTTATTTTCATGCTTTTTCCTGATTATATGACATTTTTATCGAAAAATCCAAAAAAGGTCAAAAATAAAATACCGCCCGCACTGATTTCTGAAAAAAAGTGCCTGAGAACCATACCTTATTTTTTTTTGGCCTAAAAGAAATAAAAAAATGTCAGCAAAGATGTTTGAGAGAGAGAGAGAGAGAGAGAGAGAGAGAGATTTGTCGGTGCGTGTTTGCGAACTACATAGACCATGCAAATCGACAGGCCAAACAAATCATCTGTCCCGTCTGTAAAATTTTCGTTTCCGGCTGCCGAGTTGTGTTAGCCACGTGCCGCGAACGACCTATTTGATAGATACCGAGTTGATATGGCCCTCTTGCGCTTTGCCACCGGTGTGGTATCACGTGTGTCTCCTGCAGTCGGCCTTGGCACCACATTCACACGAACAATGTCATCTTTGCTCATCGAAGATCCGAAGTACTCATTCTTGAAAAAATTAGGTCTGCAGGCAGACAACAGCGGGGTTTTCGCAGGAACATGGACAGGCAATGGCGAGGTGACTTTGTGTAGTGACTTTGTGTAGCGTAGATCTACTTGATTTATTGTGTGTTTGACTTGGGAGACACTGAACTAAGTAAGAACTATAGTCCGTTCCACCAAACCGTATAAACGTTGTTTCATGAAATGGTGTAGAATGGACCCCCACATGTTATTGGATGGACCTCTGTAAAACTACATTGACAGTATAACTATAAGTGTACTTTTAATATTAATTTGCCGAGTTTAATATAGTCTATACCAAGACGGAATTGTCCAGGCTTCATCATTTAAATTGTTATCCAACGTCATGATCTTATTTCATATGAGTAAAAGTTATAATTGAGTAAAAATCAAACGTACATATATATAAAAAATTTACACATGAAGATCACCAATAATAACACATAAAAACATACATTAGGCACACATATCCAATGAGGTCTTCAGACTGGACTGAAAACACAGATATTATTGGTGCAACAGCAGACTAGTTTGTATAAAAAAAATACAGAAATTTGACTCAGGGTTGGCAGGTTTCTGTCACTACCATTTCTGCGTGGTTTCTGCCTGGCAGAGTCAGCCATGCATTGGAAAAAACTTTCTGCCATAAGGGCAGAAATACCCTGAAAACATTGATAAAATGAATATATAAAACTGACCAATTTATATATGAATATATAAAACTGACCAATTTATATATGATACAGCAATAATGTAGCAGTAATAAAACTGACCAAGCTGTATAAACTTGAATCAGAATATATTAATAATTACTGGGGGTCAGGTATTGCCTGAAGAAGGCTTGAGAAACCTATACTATAGGGAAGCGGACTGGGGGGGGGGGGGGGGGGGCTTGACTGATCACTTAGTCAATAATAAGCTAAACTTAAACAAGGTTCCTGTGCCAAAAATCAAAGGTTCTCATAACATCATCAAAGTCAGCATTATGTCATGGTCTTTCCACATCACTCTCATCAGTAGTAACCACTGGACTCGGGCTTGTCTACCTTATGCCCAACCTTACGAGAGCACTGCTAGAGCTAGGCTCTGTTACATCTTTTCAGGGACCAGTGACACACAAATGACTATATAAACAAGTTGATGCACATCCGCAAACCTAAAGGGCTGTGATAATATTGCCTGAGCCTAGGAAACCATGTGCCACACATACACATGGTCTCCTGCTCCGGAACCTTCAGGACAGTACAGGCTCTCTTGGACGGAATAATCCCATTCAACTGGAAATCATGCATCACTTGCACGTGAAAATTTCTAAGAGTTGTATAAATCTCTCGTTTAAAAGTCAGATTTTGGCAAATTTGGTTTTGTGCAAAATGCTGTTATCAGCTAGTGCTCAGTTTAAACCATGCAGTTTTTAATTCTCCCCTTTCCCTGCAAGAAGTTGCAAACCTTGTTATAGAAATTGAAGAGGCACATTGTGCCCCATTATCGTTGACTAAATTGAATAATATTACTATCATTGCTAAATGCCTGTATTTAATGCAGATTTTTGATAAATAATGATCACTTTCTCTTGTTAAAATGCAATATATTTTGATAATTTAATCTGCCATTTCTGTCTGACAGAAAGACGGACATTTCTGCCTGGCAGAATTGTTTCCTGCATTATTTCTGCTTTTTTGCAGGGCAGATTTCTGCCAGGCAGAAAACCAACCCTGATTTGACTTGATAGAAATTAGTATAAAACTAGGTATAGAACTATAGTATTTATAATAATTCTAAAAAGTAAGGAACTAACAATATACAAAATATTGAAAACTTAAATACTAGCTGACATAGTTTCCTCATTTTTTTGTCCCTCGCTTCCTGGAACGGGGGACATTGATTTAAGTTTGTCTGTCTGTCTGTCAGGTTTTTTTTTCCATGCAGTGAGATTTCTAAATATTATAATTTTTAATGCAAATTTGGATCAGTGTTTGCTCTCGTGCATAACTTGGTCAGGATTGGGTTTGGAGTTTCTGTCTGAAAAATTATTCTCTCCAGCTCCAAACCACAAATATTTAATTTTCTTCCTATTTCATATCCAAAATTATGACGTGGAGACATTTTCAGGGCACCATGAAAAACTAAACAGCCCCTATGACCTGTGGAGATTCAAACTGGCTCAGATGCAAAACATTTCACAAAGATTTCTTCAACAGCTCCTGAGTAATTGGTTTTATATTAAGTCATATTTAATTTTGTAAAATAAGCTTTATTAATCTAGCGGTACAGGGTAACTGACAACTAGTGACAAAAAGGACTTCCCAATGATGTATTGATTTTACCAATGATGTCTTTATTTTCAGGTAACAACATCATATTGCCCAGCCAATAACAAGCCAATAGCCAGAGTAACACAGGTGAGTCCAGAACTAAAATGTTTCTTTGCAGCTTATGAAAACCTGATATCACTTGTTCAGAGAATTACATCATGTAGCCATTTGATATGAATAACATCAGCAAATCTTCCTTGACTTGACTTTCAGTCATTGAATTTATTACTCCGGTTTTTGATAGTAAGAAAAGTTTATTGGTCCAAGATTGGCAGAAATTTTTAAATCTCCTCAGAATTTGGCAAATACCAAGGGGAAAAGATTTAGTCAATCTGGTGCATTTAGAAGGGTTAAGTCAAATTGAATGATTTTCCAAGTTTATTACTGTTGTTTACATCAGTATCATTTCATTATATGTTATATATATGGTTACATTATATGATAACCTGATTATAGTGATATTTAAGGGTCTGTTCTCAGTGAGTTTTCTGGCTGTAGTTTGGCAGTGGTCAGTGACTGCTACAAAGCCACCTTTGATACCATCTGTCCTACAGTCAGATATTTCTGCAGCTGATCAGAAGCTCAGACACAGAGAACTAAATGTTTGAAAGAGATTTCATTATCACAGATGCTTCTCCCACATTCCAGATCGCTGTTATTGTGTCTGCCAAAACAACCTTTTGCACATACCAAATTGTTGACCAGGTTCTGCCGCCACCGTATTTGATTTGGCATAGAACTGTGAGACCACTGGTCGATACTTCTGAAACTTTACATCACTATCAGGTCACATGTGAACTTGTGCTAAAATATTTTGTGTGACCTTTCCTCTCCCAATTATGTCCATCTGAGCATTTGTTTTGACATATTAACCCATATATCTTCGGACTCATTTAACCAATCAGGCTGAAATTTGCAAGAATGTAGCACTTGAATAGCTTTATAACATACACAAAAAACAGTTGCACCACCTGCAACCATTTTTGCACAGTGTCCATCTGTTTGTCTGTCTTGAGTTAAAATCACTCGTATCTCTGCTGTGGTTGGACTTGTTCACCTGAAATTTTGCATGCCTATACATCCTGGATAGCTCTCTTGATTTTATGACAGGTTGGGCCACCTTCATTAAGTTCATGCTGCAGACATCCATGCTATTATCTCCTGACTGGTTGACGTATCTTCCTGAAATTTGCATGTGTTTAGATCTCGTATAGCTCTTTATCATTCACAAAACTGGTGGTGCCACCTGCAACCATTTTTGCACAGAGTCAATCTGTTTGTGTGCTGTGGGATAAAACACTTGTATCTCGGGGGTGGTTTAAATTATCCACCTGAAATTATGCATATGTGTACATCTTGGATAGTTTCTCTTTCAAATGACAGGTGATGCTACCTACAATCATGTTTTTGTGGTAGACATATATGCTAATATGCAACACATATTACTCTGTTTCCCCTTGCCACTCAATCCATGCTTCAGTTCACACATTCTACCCTGATTTAGGCAGATGCACATAGTTACATGTAGACTACCCGTATTCTAGATATAAATTGTGATAAATGTGCTAGTGTTGGGAATCCTTTGTAGTTTCATGATCAATCATTAGTAAAAATTGGTTGACCTCTATCAACTGATAATCAGAATTAATCAGTGGTGTAGGAGTATGGAACTTCTTCCCGTATGCAGGGCTACACATCATCCCAACTGATAAAAAGGCATACATAATCAGTAATATATTGATAATTCTATGTCCTATGTGTGTTGTAAGGTTCCTTAGTTATGATATTGTTAGTAAACACAGAGTTTTATAGTGACTGTAATGAGAGAAAACATTTCCTCATTATAAAGTCATGTGTAAAATTTTATAATGGATTATTGCACTGCAAGAGTGGTGATCAAATTGGTTTGCATCAACTAACTAATCATGTATTATAATGGAACATCAGCCCATCACTAACTTGTACTTAAAGCAAGAAAAAGTTCAGATTCTTATTCCTGTACACCTAGTATACAATTACTCCGATAGAAATACTCTATTGAATTCAGTACCAGCCGTTCTTTTGCTGAAAACCCGTTGTTCAGGGTTGGGTTTTAGGCTGCCCAAAACCTGTTTTAGGCAGGGCAGAGCCTAAAACCTGCCTTTAACTGCCTAAAATAGGTTATAACCTGCCTAAAACTGCCTTTAACTGCCTAAAACCTTACATACCCTCAACTATGACTTGCAGTTTAACTATGTTTTAATATTGTTACATAGCTAATTGCATTAAAGAAATATTCTCAACAAATTAAAAGTGAGGAACACTATATTCAAACTAAATAATTAAACCATGATACAAAAAAAAAGAAAAAAATGAATACAACACTACTTCAGGTTTTCCATATGAACACCGTTCTCTGACAATTTTAGCTTGTATCCCCAAATCAAGTTTTGAGGTCCCCCACTTCCATTATTGCCAATTTATAAAAGAATGCTCATACTGTACGTTTATTACCAGATACTTTGATTGGCTTTTTGATCACAAGGGATTACATTTTTTATATATGCAAAAAAATTTTTCCCGAATTTAAAAAGTTGTTCCATTTACACTGATGAATAGTCCTTTATACTGTAGTCTCACTAACATATCATGAATATTTTTTATTCCTAAAATTTTGTAGCTTCAAGTGGCAAAAAGCAAAAGATTGATTTTCTTAATTATAACAGATCTTTTATGCTAGCCATAAACTAAAAATTTGATAATATCTATTGCATAATCTGATAATGAACAAGAATAGCCACTGGTTGTTTTTTCCAATAGGAAGGTCATCCTTTATCAAATTTTAAGATTTTGTGTGCTTACTATTTGTCTATATAATGATGGATATGCTCTGTTAACTGTGAGATGTGAAAATGGAACCCTCATGAAACACTATAATTAGTGAAAAACTGAAAAATGCGAAAATATATTGCAGTGAATATGTTGCAAATCACAATATTCATAACCACTTTTGTTCAACCTAAAATAAAAGGCCTGAGAAACCTACATGTCATGGTCAGGGGCCCTGACTGCATAACCCAGTTTGACTCAAGAACAGTTTTCAGGGCAAGAGCTTTGTTTGCATCACATGAACATCTACTGGGACACAGCAATGGGACTTATGACCATTGGGTCTTATGACCCCATTACCCTGATAAATACATGTAGTAATAAACTGGTCTAATCAAGCATGGCCTTACAAGAGGCATACTATAGACGCTATTACATCATTCCAGGTAGCAGGGCTCTCATCAGCAAACCCAAAGGGTCATGTTACGTAATGACATTACCTTGGTCAATGAAACTATATGGCACACAAACATGGTTCCATGCTCAAGAAACCTATAAGACTCTTTTCTCCCAAAATCAATCAGATTATGGAACCAAATGGATCTTGATAAGAAAGCTTGCTGGACAAGTGCCTCATTAAACTACCAATTGAAAAAATCAGCTCTAAGAACTAAAACACCTATGTACTACAACTCAGGAACCAGATAATCACAAATAATCCATGCACGCATGAGAATGAAATGTAGTGATCTAAATTATCATATGTACAAAAGACGAATGTAGACCAGATGGCCGAAACCCAGAATGCCGAAACAAATTTTCACATACCCAAAATGCCGAAGCCCATCTTGCCGAAAAAGAAAATAAATTATAGGAAAATAATGTGTTTAATGAGCAGTAAAGTTATATATACGTTGTCTGTTAAGGTACATGAACAAAATTTGATACCATCCTCTTAATATTTTCAAATAATTAAGGGTAATTTATTTGGCATGTCGGCAGCGGCACTACGATAATGTCGGCATGACAACCCGGTCCCGCTAAATGTCCCTGGCTTTATTAAGCCCTCATTTTGCAGGTATATTCAGACTAACTGATTTTCATGAAGAAAGTTATATCTTGTGTCACATTTATATTTCTTTAGGAACTATTTTTTTTTAATTTACACATCGTTCAACTGCATATTAGCTAAGATGGAGGCGGTCGCGTGGGGAACTCACGGGAGCGTAGCGTCACTCGGAAATCGGCAAGGAAACCCGCCGGACGACACTGGACCCGTAATCCCTCGTGGAAATAGCAAGGAAACCCCCTAGGGTTTTAGACCTTCCCCATTGATTTGGAAGATTAAATATTAAACCTGCCGTGAGTTCCCCAGGCGACCGCAGCCATCTTGGCTAATATGCAGTTGAACAATGTGTAAATTAAAAAAAAAATAGTTCACAAAGAAGCATAAATGTGACCCAAGATATAACTTTCTTCATGAAAATCAGTTAGTCTGACTATACCTGCAAAACGAGGGTCTAATATAGCCAGGGACACTTAGCGGGACCGGGTTGTCATGCCGATATTATAGTAGTGCCGCTGCCGACATGCCAAATAAATTACCGTTAATTATTTGAAAATATTAGAGGATGGTATCAAATTTTGTTAAAATACCTTAACAGACAACGGACTTATCACTTTACTGTCAATAATCACATTATTTGCTATTATTTATTTTCTTTTTCGGCAAGATGGGCTTCGGCATTTTGGGTTCGGTATTATGGGTTTCGGCATTCTGGGTTTCGGCCATCTGGTCGACTACCACAAAAGACATTTAAGCAACACCAAAAAATGTCAATGTTGCCACCCATCAGAAGATCCCAACTACTACCTACTGCAATGCCACCTCTATAACTCCACTAGGAAAACATACTTACCTAGGGATACCCCATTAAAAGTTCTACTTTTTGGTGACCCAAAAATAGATGACAAATCAAACAAGGAAATATTCGAATCGGTAGCAAACTTTATTGAAAACTCCAACAGATTCTAACATAAAATAATTTGACGATTTTGACAAACTCATCCCACACCCACCAAAACTCTCTCTCCTCTCAACTGGCACCTTACACTTTCCAAATCACAACTAAAAACAGTCATTATGCTATCCACATCTTCCATGATACTTCAGTCATCAATATGTTAACATCACCCCCCCCCCCCCTGCCATGCATCAGAAAATTACCACTTTAGAATTCAGGAGTGAGCTTCATAAGCTTTAAGTAGCTTGCGCTCAATCTATTGATACATGTTTATATTTATATATGTGCTTAGATAGAATACCACATGAATGTACTTACTATGTATTGTGTCAATAAATCATTCAAACAAACCTATAAGGCTCTTTGAAGACTACATGATTCCAGCCAAGAAGAGATCATACATTACTGATACCTGAAACCTTCCAGAAGCCAAGCAAAGCCTTGTGACTGTATCACCCAAGCCAGTTTAGCAGTTTCATAGATCTTTAAGTCAAAATTTATACAAATATAGGTTTCAGGCACTTTTGGTGCCTAAAACCTGCCTTAAACCTGTTTTAGGCGGGGCAGTTTTAACCTGGTTATAACCTATGGTTAAAACCTTCCTGCCTAAACTTGCCAACCCTGCCGTTGTTTTATGGATCTATATTATCAAACATATCATGATGAAATATGTTTCCTTTATAAAAACAGTGAGTTAATTGTTACATTTTAATAAAGACAGGTCAGTCCGGTTTTAATTTTACTCTTATTTAGTTTTTATTAGTAGACAGAAAGTTATAATCGATGAAATCTGTGAAATAAAAATCAGTACAAAGAGCTTAGAGGTAGAAGAATTAGGTTTAAACTGTGTAGTCAGGAGTTTTTAATTTACCATACAGGGCAGTGTTGAGGACTATGAGAATGTCATCAGAGCCAGCCAGGAAGCTTGGGAGACTTGGGCTGAGGTAAGTTACCTGTTTAAAATCTGACTGCACAGAGCACAATGCTCTCTGCCTAGTGAAGTAAATAAGCAAAGCGTCTTTTGATTAGTGCCTGATTTTGGGGGTTTATGATGCCATGGTCAGTGTCAAGCTTGTAAAATATGAAAATAAATTTTAATGAAAGTGTCAATATTTAATTAATATTGGAAACCCTGAGGTATTATCAGGTTTTCTCTCCAACAGTTAAGCTGCCACTCAAGAACCAAACAAAAAAAATTAGTGTTAATTATTGCTGTATATTTTTCTACTGGGGGGGGGGGGGGTGGCGGGGGGCTGTTGGAAATTAGGTATGGCCACCAATTTTTCATCATGCAAAATGTTCCTTTCCTGAGTAATGAGGCTGTACTGCAGACCTTTATAAATCTAGTCATTTCTACTATTTATCTTTTAATTCTTCACCTTCCAGCTACTCGTAAGATGTTATGTATTTATTGGTTGCATTTGTTTTCCTTATATAGTAATTCTAAATTGACTGGGTCTTTTCCCAATTTTGTTTGAGGTGGTATACAAGTCTGGGAAAAGTTTGAAAAGTAGCCTTATTCCTGATATCTTTATTCAATTTATTTTTTAGTTTCTATTAACTTTCCTCCAACACAAAATTTTAGCTTAGTTTTCACTCAGTTGCTTACCAAAGTTTGTGATGTTTTTATAATGACCATTTTCCGTCCAAAATTTAAGGCATTTCCTGAGTTTTTGGTCCTGTGAATTATATTATATGTATCATTTATTAACTATGGACAACATTTTATAGATGTTTTCAGATATATTGAACTGAATTTTGGATATATTTAAAATGGATCTTAGTGTACATGGATGATAGATATGATTCTCTCTGCACCAGTTCACATTGACATGAGCATTGTTTTGATTTAAGGTACCAGCACCTTTGAGAGGAGAGGTGGTACGGCAGATAGGACATGCTCTCCGTGAGAAGATTGACGACTTGGGCAAATTGGTAAGAACATACATTATGGAACCCTGCCATCCACAAACCAAAAAAACATTAAGACATTTTGTTATATTCAAGAAGGAAAATTGTATTTAATGTGGTAAAAACTTGATGATATTATTAGTGTGTGTGGACAAGTCTCATATTTGCCCCAGTTTAAATCCTTTCGTCAGGGCAATAGTAGTTTCAAAAGTATGCTAAAAGTTCAGTAACTATGCTGCTGATGAATGAGACATTTAATATTTGGAAGGTTAATTATGACCACCTTTGATTTTTGACTTGAAAAGAACATAAATAACATTTTATTTTAATGATTGTCAGGTGTCAAAAATTGTTCACCAGATGTAGTGTTATTATTTTTACATTTTTAAATAGAAAACTGTTAATCTAAGTGTGACTAATAATAACGTGAGTGCCTCAGGTATTCTGTAAAGGCTGACTTTGTTAATTGGGAAATTGTATACTTTTTTAGGTTGCCATGGAGATGGGAAAAATCCATGTTGAAGGTGTAGGAGAGGTACAAGAATATGTAGATGTGTGTGATTATGCAGTCGGGTTATCTCGCATGTTTGCCGGCAAAGTTCTTCCCTCTGAGCGTGAGTACATTATTTGACCATTGGTTCACTATTAAAGTTTGCAGTGAGTATAGTTTGATTATGCTGACAATAGCCTGACATGTTTACTTATTATTTTAAACTGTTAACAGGCCCAGGGCACATGCTGCTTGAACAATGGAATCCTCTTGGGGTGGTGGGAGTCATCACAGCTTTCAACTTCCCAGTAGCTGTCTACGGCTGGAATAATGCTATTGCTTTGATCTGTGGAAACACTTTGCTATGGTAAGGTTACTTGACACATACTGTGCCTGTCACATACTGTATCTGATAAGATTCGAGGATCTGATTCAGATTAAGAAGATGGCAGTCTACCCAAATACAAAATGAGAACAGGCATGGCAGCAGATATTAGGGTGGTTTTAGTGGGGAATGATAGCCAATTATTTTTTATATCAATTACACTGTATAGCTTTATTATAACATAAATGGGACTTAAATGCTTATTTTCTCTCAAACCCTTCAGAAAATTTGATGCAGCCTTTTTCTGTTCTCATTTTGTGAATGCACTCATGTAAATTGGCATTATTTGTATCTGCCAAAACGAAGTTTTGCGGATACTATGTTTTTGACTGGGTTCCGCCTACTAAGACTACTGGACGGATTTTTTACGAAACTTACACAAATTATCAGGTCACATGCCTAACCAAGTGGCCTTGACCTCTGACCTTTCCTCTCTGCCCAGCGTCCGTTTGTGCGTCTGTTTTCACACATAAACCCACATATCTCGGGAACCATTTGACCGATCAGGAAAAAAAATTTACACAAATGTAGCCCTTGGATAGCTTAATAACAAACACAATAAAAGGTGGCGCCACCTGCAACCATGTTTGCACAGTGTCCATCTGTTCATCTGCCTTGGGTTAAAATCACATATCTCTGCAGTGGTTTGGCTAATTCACCTAAAATTCGGCATGCGTATACATCCTGGATAGCTTTCTTGATTTTATGACAGGTAGCGCCACCTACATTCACGTTAACGCTGCAGAAATCCAAGCTCATATCTCGGGAGCGGTTTGACCAATCAGGAAAAAAATTTTTACACAAATGTAGCCCTTGGATAGCTTTATAACATACACAAAAATGGTGGCACCACCTGCAGCCATTTTTGCACAGCATCCATCTGTTTGTCTGCATTGGGTTAAATCACTCATATCTCTGCAGTGGTTTGACCAAATAACCTGAAATGCGGCATGCGTATACATCCCGCATAGCTTTCTTGATTTTATGACAGGTGGTGCCACCTACATTCACTTTCATGCTGTAGACATCCATGCTTATATCTCCTGACTCTTTCGACCAATCAGGAAAAAATTTTTACTCTAATGTAGCACTTAGATAGCTTTATAACATACACAAAAATGGTGGCGCCACCTGCTGCCATTTTTGCACAGCATCCATCTGTTTGTCTGCATTGGGTTAAATCACTCATATCTCTGCAGTGGTTTGACCAAATAACCTGAAATGCGGCATGCGTATACATCCCGCATAGCTTTCTTGATTTTATGACAGGTGGCGCCACCTACATTCACTTTCATGCTGTAGACATCCATGCTTATATCTCCTGACTCGTTCGACCAATCAGGAAAAAAATTTTACACAAATGTAGCCCTTATAACATACACAAAAATGCAGGGCGCCACCTGCAGCCAGTTTTGCACAGCGTCCATCTGTTTGTCTGCCTTGGGTTAAAATCATTCATATATCTGCAGTGGTTTGACCAAATTACCTGTAATTCGGCATGCGTATACATCCTGGATAGCTTTCTTGATTTATGACAGGTGGCGCCAGCTTCCTTCACGTTCATGCTGCAGACATTAATGCTTATATCTCTGGACTCGTTTGACCAATCAGGAAAAAAAAATCAATCAAATATACCCCTTGGATAGCTTTATAACATACACAAAAATGGTGGCGCCACATGCAGCCATTTTTGCACAGCGTCCATCTGTTTGTCTGCTGTGGGATAAAATCACTCATATCTCTGCAGTGGTTTGACTTTTCCACCTGAAATTTTGCATGTGTATACATCTTGGGTAATTTCGCGTTCAAATAACAGGTGGTGCCACCTACCATCATGTTTACTTGGCAGAGATCCATTCTAATATGTAACACATGTCCTACTCTGATTTTGGCGGATACACGTAGTCAACTACCCGTATTCTAGTTAACAGATATATTTAAAGAAGTATGATGTGTGTGATGTTGTTTGAATTGCAGTTTTGTATTTCATGTATAGGAACGGGACATTTTATAACAACATGCTTAAAAACTCTTACCAGCAGAATGCTGGCTCCTGAATAATGATATGTTGGATGATATTTGTTCAACAGTTCTAGTGACTCTGATTACAATGTGGTATCAAAGGCTCCATAGATTTCAAGCAATTGGATAGAAATTAATATAAAGTTCCTTGGACAGTCTATGAAAGAATTTTCTTGCATTTTTGAATATTTCTATACATTTATCATCAGAGTCCAAGGACTAAATGAAAACCATTCTAGCATCCTCTTCATCCTGTTGTTTCAGTTAATGATCTTTACAGTTTCTTCCGTTATTCAGATAATCTTAAAGCTTATGAAATGTTGAGATCTAAACCTCAATTCAGTAGTATGAACTCTCCATGCATCACAGTTGGCTGTTGAGTCAGCATATTGAATTCCTTAACAACAAAATAAGAATGATATTTTTAACATATATTTCAGAATGCATTACCGGTACTTTTATGTCAAAATATTCCTCTCTCTCTCTCTCTCTCTCTCTCTCTCTTTTTAGCAATTTTATTTTATACTCCTGTTGATACATGTGATGTGTACATCTTTTCCAGGAAAGGAGCTCCATCAACACCACTAACCAGTATAGCGATCACAAAGTAAGACTTTCTTCTGTTATGTGTAACCATATATTGTTATGAGCATTTAGAATTTACTATCAGGGCTTTCTCGGATAATGCCTGCTGAAAATCATAAAGTAAGCCAAAGTTGTCAGAATCAGCATTGTAACTATAAGTGGCTTTAATATTTACTTTCTCTGCAGGCTTGGGTCAAGTACAGGGGGGTCAGTACTTCAGTTCAAGTACTTCAGCTTTTGACTAGTACAAGTCTTTAAGTACAAGTACAGAAATGTTTTGGTGTACTTGAGTACAAGTACAGGAGTGCTTTTATCATTTAATTCATTTAGATAAAGAAAAACGCACAAAATGTGCTGAATGTTCTTTTATTATGCATTATAGACATTGTATATATATATTTGGATTACACATCGTGAATGAAACAGGTAGCAGAATTTGGATTCTGTGGGAACATTCTTAAGTGTCAAAGGTTTAGCTGCCTATCAATGCAGTAAAAGCACAAACTTGACTCTGCACTCCAACTAATGTTTGCAAACAATACATACTGTTTAGCAAACCCTTGCTTTGTCTAGAATTATGAGGGTGACAGTGAAAGTGGTTTAGACCTGACAGACCAGATGTAGTCTTATTTGGCACTAAACATAAGCTGAAAAATATGTAAAGTTGGCAGTGGTAGGGGTGGCTATTTTTCCCCTACTCTCAACCTATGTTTGCTTTGCTCTCTCAGAACTGACCGCTCCATATTTTCACCAAAAACTACTCCCAAGTACTGGTAACTTTACAGGAAACACCCAAGGTTCAGTAAATTGTAGATAGATGGCACTACATGTACTGACAGAAAATATGGTGTTTGGGCATGGTGATGCTTAGGCTTGTCTTACTTTTACAGAATTATTTCCTCTGTTCTGGAAGCAAATGGCTACCCTGCTGCTATATGTTCTCTGGTGTGTGGAGGAGCTGATATAGGGTAAGCTAGTTAAAAATTTACAAAAACAACACTGTAAAACTGCATTTAGGAGAACTGCAAGTACAGAATTCAGATTTTTTCTCACAAGATTATGATAGGTTCTCAAAAATCAGTGACACAATTTCTGCAGTCTTTATTAACATCACATTTTGTCATACTGTACAGTTATGTCAGTTGTGTTAAATTCTGTTATTTGAAGTAACTTAGGTGATGAGCAGAATCATTTCTTAAAGACCTAAATATTGGAGGAGTATATGTCTGCAAGTTCTTGTCATCAATGATTTGGGTTATGCTGTTGCATATATTTTCACTTCACTTAATATTAGCCTTTCATGAATTTTGTAGAGAAGCTTCAATTGTTTTATAAACAATATTTTACTTTGTATTTGAACAGAACCAAGATGGCACAAGACAAGCGCGTGCCACTCCTTTCATTCACTGGAAGCACACCGGTAAGTGATGTCAAATCTTTACTGTCACCTTTAATCTGTCTATTTGTTTGTGCACAAAATGATTCAAGAGGTTTTTTGTCTGTCCATTAACTTTAAGTGTTGCCACAATAACTTACTGGGGCTTTGATGGATTTTCACGAAACTCACCGTAACTACTTACCAAGAGATTATCTCGCCTAAGTTCCATTATGGGCAACATCAACGCATATTTAATAAGGTCATGGGTCACTTGGCTAGCCTGTGGTGTTGCCACCATAACATATGAAGATTATAAAGGATTTTGATCAAACTCATCAGAAATGTTTATCAATAAAATATCTCGCCAAAATCCATGTATATTTAATGAGGTCAGAGGTCACTGCACATTGGAGGCACTTTGGTGACTTACCAAAAATCTTAAGGATTTTCATAAAACTCCATTATACATTACATACTTACCACTACAGTTTCTCACCTGAACTACCTTCTCATCAAAATTCATTCATATAAATTTATGGAGTTCAGAGGTCACCAGATACCATTGGGCGTATTTTGCATGTTTGCAGTGCTCTTGTTTCTGAATGTGTCTCAGTTTATTGTTTTTACAGACAGGTCTTACTGCAAGAAATTCATCATAAATTTTATAATCTAGATCTGTATTTGCACAATCAGCTAGTTGCATTCTGTCTTTTCTTAAAAGTATGTTATAGTTACATTTTCTGCCACTAAACAGAAAGTTAACTTATTTGTCAAACAGGTTGTCTTGACACTAGATGTCAGTTATAATTCATAATGATGTGCTATTGATGCATGTAGCTGTTACTGGTTAACCAAGATCGCTGCCTGCATAGAGTACTGTGGAACATATCTGAAAGACCGCCTGTTTGATATGATCACCTGTCTATAAAGAAGGCCAAAAGCATTCACATAGGTTATTAATGGCCAGTCAAATAAGACCACCTGTGAATTAAGAACACTTTTGGCCAGACTCGTGGATGGTCTTATAACACAGGTTTTACTGTGAATAAAAGATGAGCTGATTATATTTATGTATATATGTTTGATATTTACAGGTAGGCAAGAAGGTGGCATTGATGGTTCAGGAGAGATTTGGTTAGTGAAGAATTTATCTTCAAATAATGTTTTATCTAATGAGGATTTTAATTGATTCTATTTCAGGTTTGTAATAACATGTATAAGCTATGTAGATTTTGACCATGCTGACGTCATCATTACTTTAACAATATTTTTCTAGAGAGATACCATTTATGATAACATTTTTCCCATTGGATGTGACGTGCTCTGTCAACATTATATTTTTACACTATTGCTGTAGGAAAAAACTTTGATATAATCAGAACCATATAAAGTTTAGCTTGCATTCCTATTTAGTAAGATGTTTTGTATTGTAGAAAATTCCCTGAGCATACCATTACAACAAGCCAGTGTGTTGTGTTAATGCTTCTTATAATGCTATTTCAGAATAAAATGTTTGTTTTTCATTTTGCTGTTTTGCCTATCTCTTTTAGGAAAATCGCTTTTGGAATTAGGAGGAAACAATGCCATCATTGGTAAGTGCCCTTAATTATTGTTAAATTCACAGTCTTTGTATCATCTTGAATAATTTCAGAACTCTTTGAATATGCTCTTCATTGATCACAGTGATTTAAACAACACATGCTATGAAGGGAAAATACGGATGTAACAATGCATCATATTCCTCCATACAAGTTATTGCTACCCTGAATTAATTTTAATTACTTATTAACCTCAGAATCCGTTTGTTTTGATTATTATTTCTTTCACATGTACCACCTCATTAGAATCTGTCAGTTGTCAAATTTGCATGAACATGCCATGAGGTCTAAGCTTTTTATCATGTGTGTGCTCAAGAACTAGTTTTAACCAGTAGACAGCTAGACTCACATTGACACAAAAATAAATTGAAGTGTTACATTGTTTCTTTACTTGATAAAATTAACTTACATAAAATATTGCTATATATTGCTATGATAGTCTGAAATTTCTTTGCTTAAGTAATAATTGCTTTCAGAATGGAATTGAAGGTGAAACATCGATAATTGAGTTGATTCCCAGGGCCCTTGCAATTCATAGGCCTAATGGAAATACATATATTTTTAGTAATTGACATATATATTAATAGTGAATGAAGATGCTGACTTGGACATGGTGGTCAAATCTGCCCTGTTTGCGTGTGTTGGTACTGCTGGTCAGAGATGTACAACAACCAGGCGGTTGGTGAGTAAATTATACATTTTTAGGTAAAAGTGAAAAATAAGTTACCTGCCCTGGCAAAACTTGTTAACATCATGTTAACGTGTAATGTTAACAGGTGACACCAAGTATTGACACCAGGATGGGTATTTTAAAATAATAAGAGGATCAACTGTTACGTTGTTGATAGCTATAGTCTTGCTTCAGTGTGAGCATCCCTTCCAGTCACAGGGATCCTCTGACTCTTTTATTTTTTTATGAATATTTTTTGTCCATAATTTCCTGTATTTTCCAGCATTTAGACTATAACCTCCTGCATTATCCTTCAGATTTTTTTCACCAGGCATTCATATTTCTGATATGACTGATTATTCTTATAAGACTTGTTATTTTTTAAAACATGTTTTGTATAACTGTATATTTTAGTGTTGCAGTTGTAAAAGTTAAACCATCTTAATCAGTTGAACAAAACTTAGATGCTGCTTGTAGAACTAGTTGTCATGGTAAGTTACCAAATAAAAAAACGTTGTGAAAACTCAAATATTTTCCTCATATTTTGGCTGTAAATGAACACGAATATTTTTGTCTGAAATGCTCTATAAAATTCCTAATATTTTTCAGGAGCTTGATGGGAGCCTGACAATAGCAAAAAAAGAAGGGAACTTTGCTTTTTGATAATAAAAAATAAATATAAACCTGACTAATGCCGCAAAGGACCATGTTTTCTTAAGAAGATAACAGCATTTTCTTCATATTGTTCACTAACATTGTGGTTCAGACTTGAACTAATACCTTATTCTCGCAGATTCTTCACGAGAAGGTTCATGATACAGTTGTTGAAAGACTGAAGAAAGCCTATGCCCAGGTTCGCATTGGGGACCCACTGGAAGGTAAGACTGTAGACTGATAAACCTGAATCATAGAATCCAGTTTTTTCCTTTTTTAAGAAATTCAAAATACAGCGTTCATTCAATCATGAGCCATATTTATATAGTCATCATTTGGAAGATGTACCTGTAAATGTGATGAGTGCTTTTTTTTTAAAATGTGCAGTGCTTTTTTTTTTAAATGTGCTAATGCACATTTCATTAATATTTCATAATTTATCCAATATACAGTGGCAGTGTTGCAAATGTTTTGATCAGAGAGATATTATAAAAAAAAACTTATCACAGTCCTAAACTTTAATTTGAACTAATGGGATATTGCAATATGCAGTTAGGTCTTCCAGCCTGGTTTCATAATATAATTTTTTTTTAAATATCTGCCTAGAATAGTGGTATAAAGTGTAATGTGGTCCTTTTAAAGTATAAAAATGGAATTACTTCACCATTATGACAGTTGTGTCTGTGTGCTGAAGACATATGCTTTATTTTTTTCAGAGGGAACTCTTTATGGCCCTATGCACTCGAAGCAGGGTGTTGAGATGTATAAACAGACTATTGAGGAAGCAAAGAAAGCTGGAGGAAAAATAGAATGTGGAGGCAAGGTAATGTATGGAAGCACAAAATATTGTAAATTGTGAAAAATTGCATTGTTTACTTGTATGTTCATTAACTGTGAGGTATTACTAGCTGTGAAAACATGACTCCTAGACTTCTGATCATGTTGTTAACTGCTTTGCAATGGCCATCTGTATTATCCCAGTGATATTGCTGTGAACAGGATTCTTTGACTCAATATTAGTCTATGGCAGAGGAATTTTATAATACAGAAGAACACACATGAATATATAAACTGAATAGTTAATCCCATCATTATAGTGACTGCCATCATTTCCTGCCACTTGCAGAACTCTGCTGTCATTCACAAACCCATGCAAGATGTGTTTGTATGTAGTCAAAATTTCACCATAGTGCAGGGAGTTTTACCAATATGCTGAGTTATATAATAATCTTTTTCACACATGATGGATGTTAGAAAGCAAACAAATCTATTTATAGTTAAGTATGATTTATTCTAAGTGACGTGATACTTGAAAGTGATATGTGATGCAACTTTTGACATCTGGGTGTATATTAGAGGGGCAAAAAGTATTGGTAAGATAGTATGTGAATCTGAGTGAATGATCACAGGTTTACCCATACTACCATGCACCTTTAATCAGTTGTGTTTGCTCAAAAGCTTCATGACCTTTGCACGGGTGCTAGAGAAACTGGTAGCCGGATAACAGAGAGTACAAGTCAGACTCCCTGTACTGAATGCTGCCATACATCAACACTTAAAATGTATCTCCCAAATTTGAAAGAAAATTAAAGGAGATGCTTTTCAAATGTTCATGAAATGATAGCATTTATTCTCCTGCTTGGTGTACATTGTCAGGTTTGATTAGCTACTCGGAAATTTTTTTGAATTAAGAAAACAATATGATAATGCTGATATATATTTGATATACCAATACAACCTGAAAATATGCTTCAACATACCATTTGAATGTCTGGCATATTGAACATACGTGCATTACCCTGTCTTATGCTGCGTTCGTTACCGCTCGTACAGATGGTATGTACCAGATGGCAGCTCATTCGTACGACTTGCAAACGTTCGGTACCCAACAAAAGACCCACTGACCAGATGTCTAGGTTGTGATAGTAAACAAAAAGAAACTGATTAATAAAATATGTTTCATGTTACATTTGTTCAACTTCATTTGTCATTTAAAACTTTTAAGTAAACCAGTCAAATATTGCCATTATTGGTGTCTTTATTTGCTCCCTACATCTCGAAAAGCAGTGAATAAAGGTGAAGGTCGCTAAGTGGAACAGATCGACTTGCTCCGCCAAATCCCAGTTTCCCAGTGGTACGTTCCACTTGGATCACGTGTCGAAAGGGATTTCCCACTAGGAAACTCGTACGTACCATCTGTTCCAGAGGTAACGAACGCAGCATAAAAAGCATGTGGCTGAAAGTTAGATCACACCAGAAATGTTTTCCAAAGTGGTTCAATTAGATTGACACATCAAGTCATTTGATGCAGTCTTGGTCATGCAGTAGGAAGGGATTTGACCATAGGGTCCTGATGAAACCTGGCTATTACTTTTATTACAGATAAAAGCTTCAGTTCTAACTAAAGTTTAGGCACAACCAACAGCTGAGGATATCACAATGGCTTTAAATTTTACATTTATTTTCCATAATCACCTGATTGCAGCTTTATATTTCTTGACATGAATTTTAGATTTAAATTTTTTTATCAGGTCAGCCATCAGTTTCACTTGAGAAATTTTTTGTCTTGTTTCTACAGGTTCTTGAAAGAGAAGGCAACTATGTTGAACCTACCATCATCACAGGCCTGGCACATGATTCTGAAGTTGTGCTCCGTGAAACATTTGCTCCAATTGCTTATGCCCTTAAAACCAAGGTATTCCCTCACAATAAACAGCACATCATGTACAGCAGGCTTTTGTAAAACAAATTAATTCATGGATAGCTCTGCCAAATTGCTGCCAAGGAGAAAGCAGAGATTTCATACATCATCTGCAAAGTTTATTAGATGGTAGTTTGTTTAATTGAATTTACTCATAAATAGAAAGTTAAAGGCCTAGATTTAGATGTGATCTCACACTTTTCATGATCTGAGTGAAATACTAGCACTGAGCAATGAATGTCCTTTCCCCAAGTCATTCATATGTTTTCTGCTTTATCTCGCAATATTTGTTGGTCATAATGAAACAACATGAATTAAAAAAAAATGAGTCTGTTTCCAAATATGCAGATACCCAATAAGATTATCTGCAGTTACTAAACTGAAATAGTTTACTCTTTTCGAAGTACCATGACCCAAGGGTCACTTGATTGTGTCACTTAGGCCTCCTCTGCTGACTGATTTGCCAAGTTCCATAATATAAGGTTAATTAAGGCATGGTTATTATATCAGCGTCATCTCTAATGAGAATCTGATATAATTATTGTTTTGTCTAATCAGAATGTAGATGAAGCCATCCGATGGAATAATGAAGTTGAACAGGGTCTGTCCAGCAGCATCTTCACCAAGGACATAGGAAATATCTTCAGGTGGATTGGGTAAGTGGATGTATAAAATGCTACTTGACTAAGGGGTTCCAGGTGAAAGATTAATTATGTCTTGCAGGTAATACACAAGATATTGGTAGTTACAATTCTTAATTTCACAAACAGCTTCCTGTCCTCCGTTTAATAAATATACTAGAATACATGCAGATTCTTGTGCAATTTTTACAGACATGTCCTCTCAGGGTACACAATACTAAAGAATATTGCAAGTAATTGTACCCCCCCCCCCAAGTTCAGATCAATATGTCACATTTTTTAAAGACTTTATGTAAATCCGGTTTAGCTAATCAGCATTTTTTTATGCTTATTCTATGTAACCTTTTGTTTACTTTCACTCCTATTTAAGGTTTTCAGATGGTATGTGGTCATTAGTCATAATGTCACAGTTATGCTCATTAGCTTATGTCATTCGATTGTGAGCAGTGAGCCATGTGCACCGTAAGATGCATTTCATCTAAATTTACTGATACATGCAATGGATATCAGTATGAAATGGAATCCACAAACAGCATTGTGGTTAGTGCTTTCACACAAGGTTACAGATTGTTGATTACATCAATAAAAGATCATAATGAAATATATCTTACATAATTAAAAACAATATGTGTGATTATTTTAGTTTAATAATAAGCACCTTATGACTTGTTACAGTCCCAAGGGATCTGACTGTGGTATCGTTAATGTGAACATTCCAACTAACGGAGCAGAGATTGGTGGTGCATTTGGTGAGTTTTTACTTCTTCAAGACTTATAATATTATAAATTGTTCATGACCTAAAGATCAAGCACAACCCAAAAGGTATCAGGACAGTTTGTGTTATGAACTATTATCATATTTCATTTCTATAACACATGCTTTAATATTATGAATTTAATCATTGAAACTTAATGCTCGTGAAATGCCCTCTCTTCACATTACAGAATGATGATAAACTCCTCAGGTATTTTTTATATAATATTAGATGTTTTTTCACATTCAAAGTGCTGTTTCAGGGGTTATCTTGTATGTGTTCTACATGTTCTTAAACATCATGGGAATTCAGTTTACTATGCTCAAGGATAGGTACATAAGCACCAAGTAAAGGTACATTAAACCATTATTTTTTGGGTAACATGATCATCAGGCTACAGAAAAATCCTAAATATGGGTAACTATTGTGTAGTTGTTCTGTTGACGTGGGTTGCTAAATGCAGTAAATTTTCTTGAAGTATTAGTTTTAGCTGTTGTTTGTTTGGATATGTAGTGTATGCTTTCCTGCAAGGAAACTCAACTGAATCTCTTCCTGATGGTTTCTTGGGGTACTGGTCTTGCACTTTTAACTTACCCTACACTCCTGGGTTTTCCTGATAGGAATGTGAAAATATAATAAAGTAATGGAAACTGCTCAAACATAGAAATGATTACTTTCCATTGTAACTACTCATAGGCACTAT
Source organism: Sipunculus nudus (assembly GCA_026874595.1). Classification (NCBI taxonomy): domain Eukaryota; kingdom Metazoa; phylum Annelida; class Sipuncula; order Golfingiida; family Sipunculidae; genus Sipunculus; species Sipunculus nudus. Next base: position 54,624,807 of record CM049313.1, on the reverse strand, counting down.
GCGGACCTCAGGATAAGCTGTGTGGGTGAACATTTTAGTAGACCTTAGTATAATGCAGTTCAACTTTACTACAAGGTAGTTCATGCTGCAGGGGTGCCCTGGAAAAGCTGGCCTGACCATTATGGTGACCTATTGACCTTTATAATAGGATTTTAAATGGCTTGAAATTGTGCTATAATCCTACTGCCAGCTTGTACCATTTATGACTTATAAGAGGACCCTGCTGAATCTTTAGAAGAAAAGGCAGAATAGAAACTTGTCCCTGTTTTAGAGTTTTAACCATGGTCCACTGTACAGTAGACTCCAGGACACCCCGGGGATAACTGGGATGCAAAACTGGGACTGTGTAACATTGCCCTTAATTGTAAAGCAGTTATTTATGTGGGAAGTTGGCCTATGTTTATTATATATTAAGAAGTGCTACAGAATGAAAAAGCTGTTATGCTGGATATTTTTGTACAGGAGGAGAGAAGGCAACAGGTGGAGGAAGAGAATCAGGAAGTGACGCATGGAAACAGTACATGAGGCGCTCCACCTGGTGAGTACATGAGGAACTACACACCATGGCATGCACACTCACCACCATACACACAAACACACACTCTGCATGTACATAGCTTCCTTAATGATAATTTAGTCAAGTGTGTTTAAAAAATCCAAATAAAATTAAAGCCTCCTGAGTCGCTCTTTGACAGTTCACAATGTTTTTAAGTTAAGTGTAAGTTGTTAAAATGTAGAAGGTGATGGTAGATCATTTGGGATTTAAATATCCTTGTAGATGGGCCAGATATCTTCACTGAAGATGAGAGTGGGCTTTTTGCAGTTTTAATTCTGTGTGTATTATGGTCTGAACTTTAAGAACATAGTCTAACTTCATTTTTTTTTATTAATTATGAAACTATTTCTCATGACTGCTCTTCCTTCCTCCCATTATTTTGAAAGTTTTATTGTGGTACAGAATGTATACATGTTCAGTCAAAGCATGTATTACCAGATTTTTTCCAGTACACTGTATTGTATGATAATCCATATTTTTCTTTCCATTCATTGTTTTAATAGTTTGTCCTATAATATATTTTATATAAGAACCAGACAGGGCCAATGACATTGATACAAACTGGCTTGTTATATTGAAATCAAAAGAATTGTCTTGTTTCCTATGAAATAGTATCCAGTGGATGCAATTAACTGTTCAACTTTTTAAAAAATGTACATTTTATTGCCTTTATAATTTAAACACAATCAAGTTTATGAAATGTATGGCAGTACAAATATTAAAAAAAATAACTTTGTCATATGCGTTGGACCAAAACCTGGCTTTTCACGCATTGCACGTGTCAGTTTTGACATACACATCAGAAACTGTAATTTTGATTTTCAATAGAAATTTACTAATTTTTAAAAGAAAAGAAAGTAAAAAAATTTAATTAAAATTTTGTTTCATATTCCCCAAAACATTTGTTACTATCATGGTGTTCCCTGATCATATGAAATATATGCTGAAATTTTTATCAAAATTTTAAAGAATTTGCTCACCTCCACAGATTTCTGAAAAAAAGGTGTCTTATAAACCCAGCTTTTTTTGGTCCTTTACATATTTTGCATACGTAAGGCACAAGTTGTAAAACCTTTTGATGGGAAAGGGAAAAAGGAGCACCTGTATATGATCCCTGCTTTGACTTGATAGGCTCCTGAGGCAGTGGAAATCTTGTGCTTCTAAGGAAGCTACTGATTTTCCCGCTGCCTGCTTTGACCATTTATTATGCACTTAAACACCAGGTGGTGCACCTGTCTGCTGAAAAAATGCTGATGTTATTATCAGCCAACCAAATTCCAGTCAACCAACACTCCACAAGCATCAGGCTCTGCCCAGAAACCATGTGTGGGGCCATTCTGTCTGAGCCTGTGGCCTGTTCAAACGGGTGCCAGGGCGATGAGCTGTCACTCAAAACGACATTGGCTCTGTGTATTCCTCACTTGGCTGGAAAACTGTTTTGTCTTCCAGCTCAGGGTCTCATCTGATCCGACCAAAATACAGTGCTCCCCTCTGGTGAAGCAATTCAGGACACGAGGTCAAAACAAACAGCGCTTACAATAAAGGTAGTAGGCCTATAGTTAAAGCGCTGTGTAAAGAGCGTATAACTTGATTGCATTCTAATATAGATTTTTCCTTTAAAGGCATACCAGTACCTTCCTAATGAGAGACTAGCATGTATTCCAACTCTGACTGTAATATAAATAAGACCATTTGTTACTGAACATTTCTTTCCCTTTTACAGCACCATTAACTACAGCAAGGAGCTTCCACTGGCCCAGGGAATCAAGTTTGAATGAAGAACATGAGGCAATCATCTGGTCATCTTATGGAAGCAAGGTGGCATATCATTTATCAACCATGATTACACCATGGGCCTTAATGCTTAATACTCTAGCCTATGGGATTAGGACAAATACCCGTCAATAAATAGGAACTAGTTAACATGACATGTGCATGATATTAAATATATGGCACAGGTTACAACAGGGTCAGGTTACTCGTTAACTGCAATTGACTGATGAGTGAAATATTTGATATATTACATTTTTACAAAATGTGTTTAACCTTTATAAATGCTTGGCCATTTGTGTAAAATTTTGGGGGTTTTGAGTATTGGCACTTAACTCTTCTGTATTGATATTGGACCATTCATATCCATTATTAGAGTAGGGATGAATTGATGTTTGATAGGAATCATTGTGAATATTGAAATAAACTGAGATAAGGAAATAAAGTCCGAGTCTTAAATGCTGGTAATTGTGGTAACATTAGTCGGTAGCACAAGTTAGCATTACTGTTTATGTTATAGAATAGGATCTGTGCTAAATGGTTAAAGATCTGTTAATTTTTTTTTTTTGGCTCAATGCTCCTGTTGTAGAAAATACTGATATATGTGTTAGATTAGTTATAGTTTATGATAGATTAGTTACTGTTGATGAACTTGTGAGTTGTTTAGAGCAAGTAAAAGAAACACCAGCAATATACACGTTCCTCCGTCACTTGCACTTTTGTCTCAATTTACTTTTTCTGATTTATAGCTATTTTAAATGGTTCTGCAATTTATAAATCTGATGTTTTACACAAAAAAATTGTGAGAAGAAAAATGGTTTTCTGTTTTAGTGTAATGTCTGTTAATGAAACTTTAAAAAAGGCCGAACTGAAGATTTGTCTTTTGTGTCTTATTGCATAGGGTTTTTTTTCCATTCTGTTGTTACTGACGGACTTGGAACACTTTTAAAGTGCATCACTTAAAGTGCATCACTTATAAGGTTGTTTGGATTTTAATTATATTTTAATTTACTGGTATCTAGATTATGTTTTTCTGTTTTTTGTTTTTTTGTTTTTATTTTCCCTTGATTTAATGCTCAATTTATCCATAATGTGACTGACAAAATATCTTTACTCGTATGATTGTTTATAAATCTAGATACATTTTTGTATTGAAGCTATTGGTAGGATGTAAAACATCTTCATGGAAGAAAACTCCATCAAGTACACCCTTACCCCTCTGGTAGGGATATGAAAAGGAGCATACATCTCTGTAATTAGCTAATTCACATTGTAATCTATAAAAAAATATATATTTATGAAGCATAATATTTGACCTTGGGTATGCTCAGTGACATGTTGAACATGTTTGATCCACTCACAGTGGCTGGAGATATAATCATTTTTTCCTATTAGGCATCATAATAATTATGTAACTGATTGTGCTGACCAAATGTCTCATGTGAATGATTGTTCCTCATTAATGTCTCTAATGAGATAATTTTATATTTATTTTTCTTTCCCTCAGAGATTTTAAAATTTATAAACTTTTAATTCAGTGATGATAATATTATCACTTATCATTAATAAATGGGGTTTGATGAGTTTTATCATATTGAACATACTTTGCAAATGTTGTATATAATATATTTAGAATATATTTTTCACATGCATCATTAGACCCAGTAAGGATCAAATGCTAGAAAGAGTGCTGGATTGTATGTTTTACAACTGAGATACTTGTTTAAATGTTGATTTGTAATGTATTAGTTAGAAATAACAAATCTTTACAAGATTTTTTTGTGTTTAATAAAGGAGTGAAAATATCATATATTATGTATTGTTATGAATGTGTGCTGATGTAGTAAAACAAGAACTCATGCTGAAGTGTTTTCCAGATTTTATTGGAGATAAAACAACAGCTCTCTTAGACATACATATGTACACACACATGGAAAGTCACTATTTGTTGCCATTATGACTATGTTCCCCATGTTTAACAATTGAAGAAATAGAAAACTACCCTAGAACTCTTTAAGCTCTATATATTTAGGCATTTTGATTCGATTGAAGGCTTGCTTCTGGGACAGAGCTGATCATGCCAAGCTAAAAAATTGTTAAAAAAGAATTTCTCATATATTTGGCTACAAGAAAGAAATCCTGAAAGAATCTGTCATTAACAGCTTCTATACGAGTCTGCTGCTAAATATCCTCACAGGCCTACAAGAACTATTAAGCAATATATTTTCTGCTGTACTGTCATTAACCGTATTTGTTTATAATAATAGTACATGGTCCAAACTACAGTATGCACCAATTCAAGATATATAGATACAGTTATATAATAGGGAATACATCTGTTTAATCCAGCGTCTTCTTCGGCTGTGCATCCTGCTCCAGGTGCGTGAGGATTTCGTCCCATTTGATGAACTGTTTTGTCAGCAATGTGACCTGAGCAGCAGTTAAGGATCAATGACTGTTCCTACCCTACTATCCTCTTGTATAACCATCTTCATACTGTCAAGTCTCTGCCAACTACACCTTCGCAGACCCTGATTCAGAGAGGTGTTCTGACGTCTATTTCATGAATAATAAACAAGCCTGCAAGTGTTTGAGCCAAAATCAAAACTGCCAATAAAATTAACTACCGGTAACAAAATGTAAACACTGTTCACATGGCATCTAAACAAGTACCAGAAACAGGACAGGCTTCTATGGCTTTATTTGACTGGTAAGATTTTTAATGCTTTCCTCTCAATGTCAAGTATTTGATCTAAATATCCAGACATCTGAGTAGAACAAGTGAAAATGACTTGTTCATTATTCATATAATAAATGCCAGAACAGCTAGAAGAATCAAGGTCTTTGAAAGCATGCTGCTGAACCATAGTTGATGGTATGGAGATGTATATAAAATGTTTTGATGATACCAAATACAGAATGATAAAACTTATTAACTGCCAAAAATTCATTCTGGCAGTAATCCCTGACGAAAGTCCCACCATTAACTGAAATCAACAGAACTGAATTAAATACAAAAGTACCTTCAGTTTTTCTGCAAGTTTGGAGGAAACTTTCCCCTATAAATTTATAAACAAAGTTTCTCCAATCCTATCTGATAAAATTTTTCAGTTGTCTTTACAAACAGTGTGTATAAACAGACACACTGCTAATTTATACTGTTGCCCACTGTTACCAATGTACATACTAAATCTAAATAGCAGCTACAGGGAAACAAGGGCACAATTAGGCCAATCCATACAAGGAACCTGTTGGTCATGGGGCTCAGCTTAAAATAATTTGGAGAATATTTGTATAATTTCTTGTGGTTGTTTTGACTTTGCACTTTAATGGACTACATGAAAGATGCAGGAGCCTCTCATGGTCACATACGTGTTTTTAGCGAACCTATGAGCTTATGTGATGGTGCGGCGTCGTGCGGCGTGTGTGGTGTGTCGTGCGTCATCTGTACGTTAACCATAGCTATCTCAAAAACAGCAGGAGCTAGCATCACCAAATTTTTTGCAAATATTAAGTCATCCAAAAAACTATATCGGATTTTGTTTATTTTTTTTCTAAATGCATTTTCTTAGATTTTATAGGGGAAAAAGCTAAAAAATTTAAAAATCTTCTTCTCCAAAACTGTCCAGCCAAATTGTCCATAATTTACAGAAATGATCCCTGGAACAATCTTTCTCAAGTTTGTTCGAATGTATCCAGTTCGGAGATTTTTGGCCGAGTTACAGGAGGTTGAACTTTGTTGACTGTTCAAATAATTGTCATTAATGGTTCCACATGAATGATTTTTGGCAGAATTATGGAGATTGAATTAAGTCATTTTACCATAAATGTTAGCTGTGTGATGCCGTTACATCTAGCCTGGTACCAGTTTATCAGCAGCTATTACATCATGCCACTAGACATTTAGATTTCAGTTTATCTTTGGTTAATATTGACAAAGTTTTTTTAAAAGCTTTAAAAAAATTAAGATTTATGATTTAAGTTATTCATCATACCAGGCAATGTTACAATCATGGATTTTCAGCTCTCTGTGGCTATATAAAGACAACTGTATGCGGGTTATAAATTATTGGTATCCATACTTAATAAATTAAGAATTTGCCATCAATGAGATACTGTGGTTGCCTTTTTGTTCGCGAGGGTTTTAATTTCGCGATATTCGCGAATGGGAAATAATCGCGAAAATGTAACCCTCGGGAATAATTGGCCAATTGAGTATGTCCTTCTTATTAAGTGTAGCCAATAATTCTATGGGAATAGGTTAGAACAATGAGAAATGTTATAATAAGTAACATCCATGCAGATATAGGGAAAATGTTCCCTTAAATTTGAACTAAACTACCTGTGTGTACGGGCCCATCGTTCTATGAGAAGAATATCACAAACTCATGACTTATTCTCATTTTATTATACACACAGGTATGGCTTTACCAAAGATTTGACATAGGTTCTGGTGAGATCGCGAAAATGAACCCCTCGCGAAACATTAAAAATTGAGAAATCGCGAAATTTCAGCCTCGCGAAAATGAAGCCAACCACAGTATATCTGTATTTTAATTTTGCATTCAGTATGCATCCATAATAATTTTACATATATTCCTGATTTCATTTTTTATAAAAAGTCAGCTGAAAAGCATTTTGTATTGGGAAAATAAATTTCAAAGTGATTTCAAGTAGGGACCACTTTTGTGTACAGATGGCAGCATTTGGTTTACCACTGGCAGATTGCCAGTGCCTTGATGTTGGCCATTAGCCAAGATGATGTCAGCTCTATAAATAGTTTTGGCACAGTGCCAGGATTGGAAGAAGTGCAGCCAGGTATAGGTCAAGAGTTCACTCAGTGCAGTAGCTGCATTCTATTTATAGCTTTGACTGCTCACTGCATCATATTTGGCACCAAAGTTCAGCCTGAATCTATTTATAGTTGTCAGACTGCCAACTGTGTCAGATTATGCAACAGGTCAAAAGTTCACTCAGTGCAGCCAGGTACAGGTCAAAAGTTCACTCAGTCTAGCCAGGTGCAGGTCAAGAGTTCACTCAGTGCAGTAGCTTGAGGCAGCAATTTGTCACAGGTCACTCGGGGGCCACTGCCTTACTCACCTAAGCCTTGTCAGCCCAGTGCATCAAACTCTGGGGAACTTTGATGTATTGGACTGATATTTTGACCTGTCTGTGCGTCTTTGATGGTATTCTCATTTACAACACAGGTGGTACCACCTACATTGACTTTTGCAGTGTATGCACCTGCTTATTTCTACAGAGAAATTTGATACATCAGCCTAAAATTGGGTATGTATATACATATCAGGTAGCTTTATAGTGTACAAGACTGGTGGCGCCACCTACAGTAATTTTTGCACAGTGTATGTCCCTGCTTATTTCATAGGAGGGGTTTGACATATCAGTCTGAAATTAGGCATATGTATATATCTCTTCGTTGTATATAAGACTCATATCTCGGCAGTGGTTTGACTTATCAACCTGAAATTTTGTAGGTTTATATATCCTAGACAGCTTTATTGTTTTATGACAGGTGGCGCCACCTACATTCAAATTTACGCTGCAGACATCCAAGCTCATATCTCAGGAACCATTTGACCGATTGGGCAAAAATTTTGCATGTTTATAGATCTCACATAGCTCTTAATCATACACAAAATTGGTGGCACCACCTGCCACCATTTTTGCACAGCGTCCATCTGTTTGTCTGCCGTGGGCTAAAATCATTAATATCTCAGCAATAATGTGACTTATCTGCCTAAAATTTTGCATGTTTATACATCTTGGACAGCTTTCTGGATTTTGTGGCAGGTGGCGCTACCTATATTTATGTTTACACTGCAGACATTCAGGCTTATATATCAGGACTGGTCTGACATATCCCCCTGAAATTTTGCATGTGTATAGATCTCACGTATCTCTTAATCATACACAGCGTCCGTCTGTTTGTCTGCCATGGGCTATAATCACTCATATCTCATTAGTGGTTTGACTTATCTGCCTAAAATTTTACATGTTCATACATTCAAACAATACTATTTGCATTACACTTGATGAATATTGCTGTGTGGGGGGAAGCACGGGATTAAAGAGATGCATGATATGAGAATTACTGTAAAACAGTGACAGCAGGGGTGCTCAACCTGTGTTGCACAACAAACAAAGGACCCCCCCCCCCCCCCAATATTTTTTATTTTGATTTATCATTTAAAATGTACTGATTTTTAGCTACTTGATATTCTTAAAAAAATTAAATATTTTTCAGAAAATTTCAATTTGTTATGTTCAGCTTGTATTTGCTCAGCAAAAAAATGCTGCTATTATCATGTTGTCCCTGATCATATGAAATTTTTATTGACAATTTAACATAAAGTAAAAAATTCCCCATCTTCACAGATTTTTGAAGAAAAAAGTGCCTTAGAATCCAACCCTTTTTTTGGCTCAGCTGACTTTCAGTCATGCTGGGCTAAAGCGATTGGTCTTTGTCCGTCGTCCTTCCGTCTGTCCGTCCGGCCGTCAGTTAGCAGGGCACAAATCGTAACCGTAAGGGCTAGGGCCATGAACACTATGCAGTCTTAGAGGTTCTAAAAAGATCTCCTTGCAAACCTGAAATTAGGTCACTGCGACCTATATTCTCAAGGTTATGGGGTGTGTTTGCACCCCCCAGAAATAATTCTTTTAGCCAAAATTTTCATCCCAAACCTTCCATCTTTCACATACAGCTCACCTACCAACAGGGGAAGAATCATAATTATTTTGAGGTCACAAGGTCAAAGGTCAAGGTTGTAGAACAAACTTCTTTGAAAAGCCTGTGGATGCATTTTAAGCCAAACCTTTCATCTCAGTTCTTTGATCTTTCACATATAGCTCACCTACTAAGTGAGGGAAGAATCCTATAGGTCAAAGGTCAGGGTCACAGGATCCACTTCTTTGAAAAGGTTGTGGACACATTTCAAGCTAGACCTTTCATTCCAAACCTTTCAGCACTGTTATCGCTTCTCTGCCAACAGGGGAAAAGACCTGTTGATTTTGAGGTCAAAGGTCAAGTTCACAGCACCCTCTTCTTGCGTGGAGTCATTTTCAGGCAAACTTTTAATCTATATTTTCCATCTGTCATATATGGCTTACCTACCAATAGGGGAAAAAGCCTATTGAAGTTGAGTTCAAAAGGTCAAAGGTCAAGGTCACAATATTGTTCTAAATGCTTGTGAACATATTTCAAGTGAAACTGTTCAACCCAAACCTTCAGTCTTTCACATATGCCACATCTATGCATCACTCAATGTGATTCAAACTTCATATTTATGGTTCTTTTTGCATGAAGAAATAACTAATTGATTTTGAGGTCAGCTGGTCAGGAGGTTAAAGGTTGCAGGTCTAAGTTATTCACTCATTGGTTGCCAGGTAATTACACCCGGCCAGATGTAATTGGTTAGTAGTTACCCATCATTTAGAAAGAATCCAGTTGATATGTGGGCAAAAGGCCAAGGTCATAGGTCAGGTCAACTTATTTTGTAGACCATCTCTATTTTTCTTGTATATATAAGCTTGCACTCCAGCTGGTACATCTCACCATGTGGCTGTTATTGTGAGTGACACTGGTGACATATGACTCCCTTTTGTATCAGGCTATTAGTGATAAGGCTGAATGATAAGTACCTCCTTACTGCATAACAAACACTGTTGTTGGAATACTTCAGCCAGGAATTAACACTATGAGAGAATAGTATTAAAGTTTAGCTACTGATTTATAAGAGGATGGGAACATTTTGCAGTTTATTTTATGGAATCATAGCAATAAACTTAGTTTCCTAGATATCTGAACATTTTTATATAAATCACCACATATAAAAGCAAGTGTTTGTTCTCATAATATGTGGATGTGTACTTGATTTAGGATGGCTTTATTTTATTACAAGACTCTTAGTCATGCTTTCTGCATTTCTTTTCTTTCAAGTTTTGCAGTTTACCAACCCTGCTGACCCCATTGAAAAGTAGAGTGAGCAAATGTATATTTGCATATCTGTAAATCTGATATGAGCGCCTGAACATGCCTTTTGAATTGTTTTGGACATTCATTACTGTAACATCATTTGGAGAATTTGCCCCAAGTTTGGTCTCTTATTGAAGGATGTGTGATATCAAATGTCAGACTTGTCAGAAATCCATTATGTCTGCCAGTTAGCCACCTTAGAAATCCTTTTTTCAGTGCAGTTCCTGTAATTTTTCTTCAATTTTTGGTCCAATTTAGAAAATGGTTGTTGTCTGATTTGGGACCTGTCAGAAGTCCAAAATGGCCACCAGGCAACCATCTTTAAATTCCTTTTGATCATATTATCTCAAGAACTGTTAAAGTGAAGGCAGTCGGACGTATATTAATGTAATCTTGCAAAGGGTTGGGTCAAATATTTCTTAATAAATATTATCATCATATATGAAAGTGCAGTACAGTTGGCTTGTATTGAATAAAAATTCAAACAGAAGCACCTGTTTCTCAATAACTCCTGCATGGATTTCCTTGATTTTTTGCTATACATTTTGATCTTATATTTGCCCTTTGTGGTGTTCCTTTTGAGACTGACAGGTATCAAGTAAGCTATGGGAATAGTTCTGGATACCTTAACTATCATACATTTTCCTCAGACCATCAATTCACTGTGTTTTAACCAGACATAGGTGATATATATTTCTGTTTTCGTATAAAATTTCAACAAATTGGCATATTGGTTCTTCAAAATTTGAATGGAAGTTGTGAATCTCAGCCCATGATGTCGCAGGTCATGCTAGGCAGCTGAACGTCATGACCCATGGGTCAGTTGTTTATTATTGTGTTAATGAATGTCCCTATCTCACACTTCATTTGGCAGCTGGGCACGATAATATTCAATTTGGTATCTCATGCAATATCAATTGAGATTTCCATTCAGCACTGTTTACTCTTACTTACTTCCAAGTAAACTGGATTACGGTATCATCATTTATATACTAGTATCATCATGTATGTATAAACCAGTTTCAGAGTGTATGGACTTTGTAACTATTTAACAAACACCAACAAATAAAAGGATACGATACTGTTATAATGTAGCAGCATTCTTTTCACTTCTTCAGTTATACTCCCAGTCTCATCCTGAAAAATTGTCATTTAAAAATTAAACAAGGGACCCATGGGTCACGGCGCTCAGCTGATCGTGATTGGACTATAAATGTTTCTCCACTGTGATACTATATCGAGTCGATAAAGCTTATGAATATCATGTACATGTTGGGCTATTATAAAGGAATGTAATGTAATATGTGAGTAAATGATAAATGAAATTACCTGACTGATGGATTAATAGAGTCAAATAAAGTGGTTTATTTTTTATTTATTTAGGAGGGGTTGAAAATTGTGATATATTTGAGCAAATATGAATGCAATGACAGCAGTAATAAGCAGTAGTAGATGATAAGGCTATTTGTTGAAGGATCTAAAGTGTATGGTAGTCTGCAAGCGTTCAATTTGACAGATATGATGTTATGATTAACTATGCTGATGTAGTGATTTATGAATATGTGACTGTATGACACAATATCTCTTCAGTCTTGACAAGGTACATTATTGTGATGCCCACTATGTCTACATATTACACAATATTGACATAATTTCTGGCATGTACATAGGTACCTATGGACGAATAGTTATACAAAATATTAAAGTATGAATATATCTGATTCATCTTGTTCTTGCTTACTGAGGCTGACTTTGGGATGGGATTTGGAGAAGGGAAAAGTGAGGGCAGCACGAAGGTGGATGTAGAAATATTCTATTGTAATGTTTTTCATTTATATAAGAATATGAAAAGCTAAGAGGAAAGGGGCCCTCCTACTTGGTTATAGTAAAGTTCTAAATATATGATTGCAAACTAATACTCTGACAAGACTGTCATGAAGAAAAACAGTAAAAGTTTTGAGATACTGTGTTGCATACGAAAATTTACAGATGGACAGGCAAGTGGACAGAATGGACTAATACCTTTATTTCACTTTCAAGAGAATAATGCATTTAAGTTTATATATAATCCTATTTTTTTAAGCAGATCCACTTTTTCCATTAAGAAGTATTTATCTGTATCATTTTTTTATTTACAGGTTTATAAATTTTTAATTAAAAAACCTGAAAATATAAGTTAAAATATTAGAATTGTTGCAAAAGTTGCAATCATTATATATACAGAGTAAAAAACATTGGGTCATATTATGCATACACATATTTTATTATTTTTAAATCATAAATGTTTTAACTGATTTTAAAAGAAAATAATGCCACAACATGGCATCTACAAGAATATTCCTTGAATCACTATTAAAAAGTTTTGCATATTGGAGTTTTTAGGACATGCTTAATTTTATTCACCAAAATAAAATAAAAGTAAATTTGACAAAATAAAACATCTTTTCAAATAAAGTATACACACTGTTGGTTGAATGAGGGACAAACAATATCATTGTGCTAATTACTATCCCAGTTTTAATTAATTACTGGAATTAATAGTCAATTTCACACCTTGTGAAGTTTTTACTCTTCTGAAGTAAGGAATTACTTATCTCATGAACATCCAGACTTTCACAGCAATACACCACTTTGTGGACACAATTAAATGTACACTTTAATCATTGTAACCCTGGTGGTTCAATACAAAATCTAAAATGAAGCATGTCCAAGAATAAAATAAAATACAGAAAAATTATAACATTCATCTAGTTTATGCACCAGCTGGGGGGGGGGATGAGTGCAGGGCGAGGGGAAGCCTGCTAGTAGTGGCCAAGCTGGGCCAAGGTAAGCTGCCTGGGGTGGGTTACATAATGCAAGTGAAGGCTGTACTACTAGGTGGGCTAGATGTAAACAACACTTGACATGGTGTGTGAAAACATGAATAAAAGCTATTCATTCCAATCAATTTCTTTTGAAAGTTCAGATTTTAAAAGATTAAATCCTTATGCATATATGCTGGGAAAATTAAATTGACAGTGCCAAAGTTGGACAAAATTTAAGGTATTGTTTTTTATATATGCTAATAACTTGAAAAATTTGCAAAGTTCAGATCTAAGTTTGGGTAAACAATTGAATTTTGATTAAATAAAGTTATATTCCTGAAAAAAGGTCTCTAGGTTCAGCAATTCTCATGTGAGTAAATATATTTCCTGATTTTTTAAAAAATTGCATTATGTTTTGGCCCATAACTTCAAAATAATACTCAATACTGACCTAATTTTTGGTATGTTCATAGAAAATGTATAAAAGAATGTGAATACTAAATACGATCAAAAACAGATCAGTGGTTTTGATATTAGGCAGCCTTGAAGTGTAACAATGGTTTTTTTTTATGGAAAACAGAGTTTTTTTCCTTAATATCTCGAAGGAACAAAGTCCTAATGACCCAATTTTCGGTATGGTAGGAGATTTTGGGGACATCTAAAATTATGTCAACAGCCTGGGGAGCATAGAGATGTGCACTGAATGACCTACAGTCATCAAAGTGGACTGCTTGACAATGTAAGGGAATACAACAAGAGCCTCCAAAAAAATTCAATAACTAGCCTAATTTTGCAGCTTTTATTTTCAAATTTCAGATTTTAACAGATTAAATCCTATGTATACAAGGTGTGAAAATTAAATCCACAGTACTTACAGGAAAAAAACGTGCCATGGCCAAAGTTGGGCAAAATTTAAGGTACCAATTTTATATTTTTGCCAATATTTAAAAAAAATTTAACAGATTTTGATCTAATTTTTGGTATACAATTAAATTTTGATTAATTAAAGTTGTATTACTGGAAAAAAGTCCCTACCTTTAACACTTTTGGTCTTAAGTGAACAAATATCTTCCTGATTTTTTTACAAAGTCCATTATGTTTGGGCCCATAACTTTTTTAAATTATATAATACTGACTTAATATCTGGCATGTCCATAGGAACTATACAGAGGAATATTTATGGTAAATATGAAGAAAACCAGACGAATGGTTTTGATATTAGGCAGTCCTGAAGTGTGAAAATAGATTTCTAATAAAAAATTGAGATTTTTCCTTAATATCTCAAAGGAACGAAGTCCTATTGACCCAATTTTTGGCATGGTAGGAGATTATGGGGACATCTAACTGTATGTCAAAATTCAGATTCGTAGGTCCAACCGTGTCGAAAAGTGCCAGTCTTACGGACGGACATCCAGACGGACAGACAGACAGACGGACGGACGACGGACAATGGACCATGACTATAGCTCAGATGACTTATAGTCAGCTGAGCTAAAAACAACCACTGTTATAAGATGTCTTCTTGATTCTTTAGTTATAATCTGGTCTTTGTTTTATATGTACTTTAATAAATTAATCTGAAATATAACACCATCTTTACTTATTATTTGTCCCCCCCAACTGTGCTAGGAATACTAGTCAACATTGTTCAGCCCATTCTTTTAACAAACATCTCTTAAAAGATCATTCTCAATCTCGATTCTGTAGTGAGAATTAAACATAGCTATCAAAGGAGCCTTATTTTAAAACCACTAGAAAACCATGTATCTGACATATATATTGTTACTTTGAAACTTGTAGGCTATAAACAGAACCAGGTGTAAGACAGGACAATCAGCATTTACAATAAACTTTTCCATTGTGAATGGCTATTTCATCATTTTCAAACTGAATTAGTATGTGCTAGGGGAAAAAAACTAGCCAAAGCAGGCATTACAGACCAGGCATTACCCGGCCAGTTAACAACTTTCATACAATTAGGTCAGCTAGATTACGAGGTCCCAATGGACCTTTCACGTGTCCTGAGTGTAAAACACTTAGTTATATTCATGTTACAAGTGCAACACACTCAAAGGTGGCTCTTTAACCCCTGCTGCTTTCATTATCCAACTTTGCAGGATTATTCATCTCATGACTAACATCACGTTGTAACCTGCAGGTGGTGTCACCTCTGTTGAACTATTTCTATGATCCAAAATGGTCTTTCCTTCAGATAAGTAAGTGAATAAGAAAAATTTAGCTAAATCAAATACAAGGATTCCTTGGTGAAAGGGGAATTTAACTAATCCTTAACTTATTGGAATTACTGGAACTGATAAAGTGATGTTTCAACAGAAATTCGAAAACTTTTGCTTTGCATATAGGGTGTAAAATCTATTACCTTTTATCTACTGAACTGCTCCACCTATCATAATTAATTTGGCAGACATTAATCATATGACTGCTATGTGATTTTTGCCTGCAGATGGCAGCACCTATGGTAAATGAGAATCTTTAGAACTTATAATGAATATGCAACATGTTGGACTAAAGAGAACATGGCCATATGCAGGAGTTCTTGGTGCGTATTTTGAGTGCCCTTAAATGAGGCTGCATGTGAACAGTAATGACTTAAGAAAATATGAAATTCAGAAAATTTACCTGCTGTTGAATTTGTATCTTGCTCAATTCTTGAAACTTGGAACTCAAAGCTGGAACAACTAGAAATACAAACAAAGAAATGTTAAAAAAATTAATGAAAATGAAAATTTGAGAAACTGGCATAATTTAAGTTATAGTCCATTTCACCACCTGCTGTCCACCTGTTTTTTGCAGATGATTTACTTAAAAGTTTATATTTTTCAATATTTTCCAAGTAAACAAAATATGGAAGTGACAACCTAATATGGCAGTTAAGAATTTTACAATAAATCCCCCGTTTATGTTTCACAACATTTTTGTCTCTTTATCATGATCTGGCAGATATGGTGTATCCCTCCACAAGTAGCCATCTTAGTTTTAGCTGGTTATATATTTTTTACAGTGTTTACATGAGGTCATCCAATCAGCTGCTGTCAGTTGAGGCTGTTTTTGCATGTGACCAATGACCTTGACCGCCATAAGTGGGTCTGATATGTTGTAAAATGTAGACTGATTTCTCATATTTTCAGAAAATTCTGTTACTCAAATATGGCATAAGATAGGAATTTAGTTACCTAGTTGAAAATTAGGTTCTGTAATCCTCTCCTCTACACTATATTTGTTTCCCTTGAAATGTACCTAATAAAAATTTTCATAGCAAAAAACAGTGGACATGAGGGGATGAAACGGACTATAGTATTTTATTTTTAAAACATGAGATTTAATATTTCAGATCTTGCTTTTTATGAAAATGCATTTACAAATGTACAAGCTATTATAGCATATGCTTAAGGTACATTAATGGTATTTATTGAAACAAATTAACATGAGAACAGGAGTACTGCCAGTTATTTGTGAATTGAGAATTAATTCCTTAGCATATTCTCACTTAAATGAACCGTATTTTTACAGTAATATTATTATAAACAATATAAGGCCCTACCTTTGATGTGTTCACTATTTAGTATAGTGTTGAGATTCTGAACTTTTTCTAGGTCCTCAGCCTGTTTTCTGATTTGATCTTCTTCTGCAATCAAAACATAAACAGGTAGCATGTTTGAGAAATCTATCAAAGCCCACCCTTTTAAAGTTCTACTTGTAATTAGGTATATGTGTCAGTGATGTAGTCATGTCCATACCATCCAATTCCCAGTAAAAGTCCGAGTCCAGGCTATTCTAGTCCAAGTCTGAGTCCTTGAGGTTCAAGTCAAAGTCCACCTTCTTTGAGTCTGAGTTATTTGGGACCTGAGTCCAAGCTCAAGTACAAGTCCAATTCAAATATCCTTAAAAAGCAATTTAAAATGGAAATTTCAAATTATCATGTTCAATGTTAAGAAAGCACACATTTCTGTTTCCTGTCATGAATAATTACATTTATAGCTTGTGATGTTGAACCAAGATTAATATATATAATTTTATTATTTTGTATTATTCTATAAGTAATTCCCATGTTTAAATGCTTTATAATATAGTTTTTTTTCTATTGGACTTGAGATTGACTCGGCCTGATTTTTTGAGCCAATACTTCCGAGTGTGACCCGAGAGTCTAGGACCCTTGAGTTCAAGTCAGGTATGCTCCTGAGGCAGCGGAAATCTTACGCTTCTAAAGAAGCAACTGATTTTCACGCTGCCAGCTTTGACCGTTTATGATATATTCAGACACCAGTTGGCGGTTCGTTGTACGCTGAAAAACATGTGCGTATGATGAGACAAGCAGCCAACCAGATGCCAATAAACAAACACTTGACAGGCATCCTGGCTCCGCCCATAGCTGCGCTTCAAGCGCCGTTTGAAGACAGTTAACGGTTGAATTTTAATTGCTCCCTCTGCATTTTTGGATCATCGACCGAATCGATTCTGACAGTATGACTGTGTTAGCGTAGCCATGTATCTGTTTTCGGCAGAACTGAAACCAGCCAGCGTGGTGTGCACGCAGCCTTTGTTTTTATGTTTCGTTTGAATTACAGCTCACCGGCCGGGCATCCTGTATGCCCAAGGCCCTAAGCAAACCATGTCTGTGGCAATTCTCTCCGAGCCTGTGGCCTGTTCAGACCATTACCGCGACCATGAGCTGTCACTCAAAACGAAATGAACATGATTGGCTCCGTGTATTCCTCGCTTGGCCGTGTCTTCCAGCACAAAGTCTCACATGATTGGACAGAAATACAGTGCTCCCCCCTGATGTTGCAATTCACGATACGAGGTCATAACAAACAGCGCTTACCATATAGGCAGTAGACCTATAGTTAAAGCGCTGTGTAAAGAGCATAAAGTCAGGAAGCAAGTCACACAAAAGGATATTTGTTAATTAGTCAATTACTGAGATACTGTTCTATGTGTCTGAGAGAAAATAAACAGAAAATGTACATGAAAATGAAGTCTCATGGCAAAATATTTTGAAAAAAAATTGACAAATACAACACCTATCCAATAATTTACCATGGATTTAAAACACACTATTGATATTCACTGATGAAGTATCTCACTGGAATCTGCATTCTGGCAAAGGTCTTGACATATACACAGGATGGTCAAATCATGCGCCTCTGCACAGCTTTTGTTAAGACAGTGTTTTCTTTCCCGGATGCTCACCTGCTAGAATGATATCTGCCTTTGCATCTTGTGGCAGTGAGAGTGTTTCAGGATACTCTGAGTCCAGGTACTTCTCAAGCTCTGGAACTTCAAATACACAGTGGTGTTAACATAACAATTTGTTGCTAAATAAATCTGCAAATTATATCTATTATTTCTATCTTTATATATGTATTTACATAAATAATGTCAACATGATAAAAAAAAACAGAGATTAACTCTGTTGTATAAGGAATATCTATTTCAACCAATATACTGGTATATAAATTATGTTTGTATATATAAGTATAATATAACAGACTTATTGTAATACTTACATCTTTTCAGCACAGCATCAGCCTTCCCCCTATTAACTAAAGCTGCATACAGCTGACTGTTGATTGTAGCCAGTGAGTCTATGCACTGAAAAATAACCATGATAAACAATGCTTTAGTATTATCACTTAACTTACTCTTACTAAAATTGAAACTGCCATTTATGACAAAATTTAAATGGTTAAAGTCATGCCTACCAAATTATATGTCATGCCACATAAGACATGCATGTACATTTTATTATTTGCAAGCTAATTCAAACATAATTGCATCTATTCATGCAAAAATATAACTAGAAAACAACAAGAATTATATATAATATATTCATGTACCTACATGCATGGTCTCCTTCATTAATATTGCAAATAAAACCATAACTGAACTATGTCATATTCTACTTAATTTAACACTACAATACAGATTCATTTATGAGCTATTTGTTTAAATTATTTTTATTACTTTTCTTTTTGGAAAAACAGTTGCAGGAATGATGAAATGTGATATAGCCCTTTTGGACTGCTATCAGACTTTGTTAATAAATGACACTTGACAGCTCTTAATTATTACTAAATAAAATAACATTGTTATTAATAACTTTCACTAAATGCACAGGGGCAGATGAGAAGATTTTAGATGGTGTATTAACAGTGCATCACATAATAGCAAAAAGTGTGTTATCAAATGAACATTTACATACTTAACAGCTTTAAACAGAAATTATTTCTAATCTTTAAATGAAACTGATTGGTCATGACACATGTCATGCAAAAGTTCCATCCTTTGTCCCACCAAAAAAACCAAAGCCTAGCTAGTTTCCATGCAGCACTATAAAAACTGCAAGCACATATGGTTAAAAACTTTGATCTGATTGCAAGGAGAAAATATTACTGACAAACTGTTGTTACGCATTGCATATCAAAACAGAAATATCAACATGAGTTCAAAGGCTGCTGAACTACATAAAAAATTCCTGCTATGCATTAATCTTTAAAAAAAGAAAGACTCAAGTGAATACTCGAAATATTTACCTCCAAAACTTTCTTCACACTATAAAAAACTGTCACTATTCCAGGTAGTTGAAATGTCAAACTACTATTTATGTTAAGATGCCTTTGAACATGAACTGATATTTCAGTTAAAAGCTTTGATTGAAACAGATAATCCCATGCCACATATCACCAGCACATTGTGTTAAAGTCCAGCATATGTTCATCAGCATTTGAC
Source organism: Sipunculus nudus (assembly GCA_026874595.1). NCBI lineage: Eukaryota > Metazoa > Annelida > Sipuncula > Golfingiida > Sipunculidae > Sipunculus > Sipunculus nudus. The sequence goes on along the minus strand of CM049313.1, from coordinate 54,604,934 downwards.
TAGGGCCACTACATCCTACTAGAACTTATTATATATTTCAAGTTTATTCCACTTCTTTTGTTTTTAACAACAACCACAGAAGAGATAGTTGTAAAAGGTGCAAGACTGTTATTATGGTATTAAAATAAACAAAAAGCTTTCAAAGCTCTTTTGTTCAGATTTCTGTTCACCTGATATAAATAATAAGGTAAACAAAGAAAAGCAAGTTAATGAAAATCATTAAATAGAGTGCACAAAGAGAAAGGAAGAAAATTATAAAAAGCTGAATCAACCAGACTTGAAAAAGAAGGACTCTGGGAAATCTAGAAACATATTACAATAGAATACAATTTCTTTTAATTGGAAATACCAGTGACCAGGAATACCCTGAGATTAGGCAGCAGTATACATGTTATAACAATATACAAACCGTATCTTGGTCCTGTAAATAAATAACATGACAGTTGGATAAGCACATCACAAAAAAAAAAAATACATCATGCACATTCATGGAAGTCATGCAGGTTTACTGTTCTAATATCTAAATATTTATCACTTGCAAAAGCAGCACAATATCAAATTAAAAACAGCATGGCACTGACAGCAAACTGGCCCAGGCCATGCATGTATAGAATATGGGCTCAGAAAGACAGGCCCATCACTAAGCTAGGTTGCTGGGGCAGTGAGCTGTCAGTCAAAATGAAATGTGCCAACACTGGGTCTGGGCACTCCTCCCTGGGCTGCCCCGTTTTACTGGCAACTGATGCATGGCTGCGATAAAATAGTCTTAATGTCATAAGAGGTCAATAAAGAGGGATTTCAGAGGGAGCAAAATTTGAATAATTTCTTACAAGAGTAGGTCCAAATAAGAATCTGGTAAAGTTTAAACCTAGGCCAGCCCAGAATAAAATTTTGATCTGAGCCAGTCTAGATTACAATCGCAATCTGGGCAAACTGGACCAGCCCACATTTAAATTTTGGTTGGGCCTGTCCATATTACGATTGCAATGCGGCCCAGTTTAACAAGTGACCCAGGGGTCATGACGCTCAGCTGACCAGGAAGACATTGACAAAAGTAATTTTATCATCTGAATGTCAAATCTGAATGAAATACTTTTTCCAAACTTGACCTTTTGCATAAAATCATCCAATATTCATTGGGGTACTATGGAGCTCTGTAGCATGAAGGATATGGGTAACAGACACCTATTTTCAAGGTTTACAAGATGACTTTTCAGGGGTCTCCCAGCATGTCAAAAAATAAAATTCTAGGTCCAGTTATTATGATTTGTGCCCTGTTAACAGATGACCAAATGTTTATTCTGGGGGGTATTTCAAAGCCGCATAGGATGAAGGATATGGGTAACAGAGATGTAATTTCAGGTGCATAAGGAGACTTTTCAGGGGCCTCCGAGCATATCAAGAAAAGAGATTCTAGGTCAAGTCATTATAATTTGTGCTCTGTTAACAGATGACCAAATCTTTATTCTCGGAGCCATAGCATGAAGGGTATGGGTAACAGAGACCTAATTTCAGATTTCCAAAGAGACTTTCCAAAGGCCTCCCTGCATGTCAAGAAAGAAGATTCTAGGTCCAGTCATTATGATTTGTGTCCTGTTAATATATGACCAAATCTTTATTCTGGGGGGTACTTCAGAGCCCCATAGCTCACAGAATATGGGTAACAGGGACCTTATTTCGGGTTTCCATGTAGACCTTTTATGGGCTTCCCTGGAGGTGAGGACAGAAGATTCTAGGTCGAGTCATTATGATTTGTGCCCTGTTTACAGATGACCAAATGTTTAAAGATCACAAAAGTAGAGAAAAAAAATCGTAAAAAATAAAAAAAATATAGCTGGCGCCACCAATCTCCAGAAATTGATGAAACACTCCATGATCAATATCCATGCAAAGAATCATGGTGATTAATGCATTAGTTGTTCAGATACTTGAGCTTTTGTATTAAATTTTGCATTATTCTGGGGGGGTACTTCAGAACCCCATAGCTCGAAGAATTTAGGTCACAGTGATCTAATTTCAGGTTTACAAGGAGAATTTCCATAGACCTCCCAGGATGTCAAGTAAGAAGATTCCAGGTCTAGCGGTTACGATTTGTGCCCTGTTAACAGACAGACGCCTGGATGGCCGGACGGACAACGGACAAAAGGTGATCCCTATAGCTCAGATGACTTTCAGTCAGCTGAGCTAAAAATTGAAAAAATACAGGTGGCACCACCAGAATGCAGAAACTGATGAAACATTTCATGATCAATATCCATGCAAAGAATCATGGTGATCAATATAATAATTGTTCAGATACTTGAGCTTTTGTATCAAATTTTCCATTATTCTGGGGGGTACTTCGGAGCCCCATAGCTCAGAGGTTATGGGTAACAGAGACCTAATTTCAAGTTTTTAAGGAGACTTTTCATGGGCCTCTCAGCATGTCAAGAGAGAAGATTCTAGGTCCAGTTGTTATGATTTGTGCCATGTTAACAGATGACCGCATCTTATGAGGTCTCAAAAATAGAGAAAAAAATTTGTAAAAATAAAAAAAATACAGGTGGCGCCACCATACTGCAGAAACTGATGACACATTCCATGATCAATATCCATGCAAAGAATCATGGTGATCACTGCAATAGTTGTTTAGATACTTGAGCTTTTGTATCAAATTTTCCATTATTCTGGGGGGTACTTCTGAGCCCCATAGCTCAAAGGTTATAGGTAACAGAGACCTTATTTCAGGTTTCCCAAGAGACTTTTTATGGGCCTCCCTGCATGTCAAGAGAGAAGATTCTAGGTGTAGTCGTTACGATTTGTGCCCTGTTAACAGATGGCCGCATCTTAAGAGGTCTCAAAAATAGAGAAAAATATTGGTAAAAATCGAAAAAATACAGGTGGCGCCACCAGTCTGCAGAAACTGATGAAACACTCCATGATCAATATCCATGCAAAAAATCATGATGATCAATGCATTAGTTGTTCAGATACTTGAGCTTTTGTATTAAATTTTCCATTATTCTGGGGGGTACTTCAGAACCCTATAGCTCAAAGAATATAGGTCACAGTGACCTAATTTCAGGTTTACAAGGAGAATTTCCATAGACCTCCCAGGATGTCAAGTAAGAAGATTCCAGTTCTAGCGGTTACGATTTGTGCCCTGTTAACGGACAGACGCCCAGACTGACGGACGATGGACAAAAGGTGATCCCTATAGCTCAGATGACTTACAGTCAGCTGAGCTAAAAATGGACAAGCCCAGATATAAATTTTTTTTTGGCCAGTCCAGATTACAATCCTGTGATAATGACTTCAGGAATGAAATTTGGTCTGGTCAGATTTTAAACTGTTAGTCCATGATTAAAATGGGCTGTACCAAACTGTGCTTATAATCTGAACTGGTAATCTACTGGAAAACATGAGAGGTAAAATTGAGACGGTAGATCCAAGAGTTGTTGCGAAATCCACAACTGTGATACAATCAGTTGTTAGAATGATGTGTATGATAAAGCCTTGTAATTGTAAAATGGTAGAAGAAACAAAAAATTCTAAAAGTGCTACATATTCGCATCAAAATGCATCAATTCCTGTCTTTGGTAGTAAATGTGTCTTTCTTGCAATTATTATTTTCTTACCTTAATATTTCCATTAAATATTATCCCCTAAAGATCCTTGTCTTTCTAGCAACATTACCACATTCTTACCTAAATATTTTTACTAAATATTATCCCCTAAACATCTTTGTAAGCCCATAGTGATTTAAACATTACAAACTCTATGAACTTGTTATGAGTGATTGTTTTAGACTAGTACCCTGCACAGACATCTATAAACACCCACTTTTTTTCAGTTCCAACTGCAATAGGATCAGAGCGGGGTCCCAGTCTAGACCCCTCGCAAAGGACTGTGGTACACTTCCCTTAATCTTGCCCTTGTGCAAGGCTGAGAATGACACACTGGCCAACCCGGACTCCATACTAGCCTTGAATACGGTCTATGACTTTGCGTAGCAGTCCTTCTGGTATTTGCTAAATATCATCCATTTTCTCCCTTTATTTTGCAAATTTCCCAAAATACCCTTGCTACACATTTCCTTCAGAGATTTCAGTTTAGCCCAATTTAATTGAACTCAAAATAATCTAGCCCTTTCATATATTGATTATTTTAGCCATACAATTACAGTTTCTACAATACAAACATCAGAATACACACCACCCAACGCCCTTGTAATCAGTGGCAACAGATGTTACTATTACCCTGTGCCAGCATGTCACTCTTCAAATTGGGCCAGTTTTAACAAAATGTAACAAAATTCTGGCTCTCAGTTCCTTGAGTCAGCAAGGCTCCCAGTGAGGTATTCAAGTTCTCATACAACTGTCACTCTCCCAACTGTACTTGTCAGACATGGGGTCTATTACAGATGTTCTATTACTATTACTATTACTATTACTATTACTTTCAATTTCTGATATTACTATTACTATTACTATTACAACATTTTATCTTCTATTACTATTAATATTACTATTACAGGGGTATCTATTACTATTATTATTACTTAAGCTGATTGGAGGAATCTAGACCTTGCGCAGCCATGAGTGCTATAAACTAGCTCTACAATCACATGTTTAAATAATAGTACAAGCACCTGTATCATTCAGTTACCTACACTATGTTCTTATACGGTGTTTGTCATTTACAAGAAGCCTAAAGATACTGGAGATCTGAATTATTTCAGCTTCTTTAATTCTTTTTTTTTTAATATTTCAAAACCATCAATGATCGTTATTCGGGCATTTCAAGTCGAAGTTATAAGATAATTGTATGAACTCTTGAATACATGTAATTTAAAAGCAACCCATCGTAAAGGCCCTGGCATATGTAAAATAATGATTTATAATTATATGCATACTTGTACATTTTATATTATTTTCATATATATTTCACATAAATTTATTTTATAGTACATACTTCTGTTCAGATTTAATCTTCTTTCTCTAAGTTCACAAATCAAGTTTTTCAGTGTAACTAAAAATTGTGTCCAGAGGAATTTTTCATGATTTTTGCATATTATTATTTAGTATCAAAGCTGTCAATTCAGTCCTTTATGTATGTATCAGGAGAGGAATTTATGTAGGGATGTGTCCTGTTTCCCAATCCTTATAAATATATCCAATAAAATACTGTTTACGCCAAGAATCTGGACAGAACCGAACTGGAGACAAATGTTCCCCATCTTCTGGGGTGTACATGTTCATTTGGATGTGATGCCATGTTTTATTCCATCACATACTTCATCTTGAGAGTGAACAGAGAGGTGGTAAACTTTACAATAATGGTAGCATGCATGGCTTTTATTCTTCAGGCATGCCCTTCTTCATTGCAGCAAAACCAGCATAGGATAATTTAGGAATATGGAGAGTGATTTATACTTAAATCAATTTTACTAAACCAATAAACTATTATTTAAATCACTCTTACAATACATTTGGTATTAAACAATCTTGTACTTTAAATTTTGTACATAACAGGATCTAATTATTTGATTTCAAAATTTCAGATATTAAATAATAAAAAATTAACAGTTATTTATATTTTCATATTATATAATCAAATAAATTAATATCGTGATTTAATTTTCAAAATATAAATTAACATTATTTCAGAAACTGTATGAAGGTCTGCTAAATTGCTACTAGGAAATAACAGACAAGTAATAAAAGTTTTCAGAGAATATAAATCAACTAGATAACACATGTGCCTGCAGTATGACTTTATCAAAGTGATGTAGTACTAGTATGAGTTTATAGCATTGTAGGCTTCAATACGTTATGGGTAGTGAAAACACCATAAGCTTATCATGAACATTTTGGGTCTGCACTGTATCTGGTTCCATATTATATTTTTCTTGAATGTGTGTTATTGCAATCAGTATGATTAAAATGCAAACTGGCTTGTGAAAACAAATCTAGGTACATTTCAGAATATGCATATGTATTGATGGATGTGAGATAAGATTTACATGACACAATAATAATAAACTATTTATCTGTCTCTTAACATCAAACATGCCTGTGTTTATCCATGGTTTGCTAATCAAAGGTCAGATTGTGCCAGGTAACTTATTTGGCTGTGACCTACTCTGTCCAGTACTCTTATGTAATTAGCACTAGTGGTCACCAGCAATGTGGCCGCTGGCCCATGCTTGCCTCAACAATAGGCACATCCTGGGCAATAACTGGGAAAGAACCTAGTCTGTTCAGCTTTATTTGCTGATATGCTTCATGATCAAGGGGCTCACAGGAAGTAATAGAAAATAATATGTATTACTCTATTACTTTGCCTTCTGTTTCTATTACTATTACTATTACAGCTCAAATTTTTGAGTCTATTACTATTTCTATTACTATTACATGGAAAAGCTGTAATAGTCTATTACTATTACTATTACTTATTACTATTACTCCATGTCTGGTACTTGTGGCCCGATTGACTTGGACTCTAAGATTAAAACTCCGTATCTTGTTAATAATACAGTTATAATTTCATTAAATTAGTCAGGATTGGAACAACAAAATCCATACTGACTGCCTTGAACAAGGATATTGGGCCTGCACAATTCCATTAAGCAGTACCTATTTAGCAGTTGATTTACCTGTAACAGATCCATATGCAAGGGCCAAGCTTATATAACAGGAACTCCCACCCTATGGGTATCAGGAGTATCCAGGATTAATAAAAAAGGGAGGGTCCAACCTCGGAAGACCAAGGAGAAAACCTAATAAAGGTCCATAGGTGCAATACGGGGGGTCCAGGAAGCAAAAATTGATCTGAAACCCTTCAAAAAAGGTTGTGTTGGTTAAAAAAAGGGGGTCCAGACCCACTGGACCCCTCCCCTGGATCCATTTCTGGTTATCAGTCTCAAGATAAAGAGTTGTTATCTTAGAGTTTGATTCAATAAGGCTAATTTCGGTTATGAACCCATTAAAATACTTAATCATGGCGACTTCTTTTCTATGTAAACATTACGGCTCTTGATAAAATTATTGGAGCGAATTTACAATCAGTACAGGTCTACATTTGGGACAGTTGAATAAAATATTGCTACCACTTATTGTCTTCTCTTATATTTCCTACCGTGTCGTATCTGTTGATGAAAGACATTATTATTAGTCAAAAATTTGTAAGTACATGTATACATTATAAATCATGATTATCACATGAAATAGCAGAAGTTGGTCCTCTCTTGAATCGATCCTGTGCAGCACAGCTCAGTACTCGAACACTAATGCCATTACACCATGCAAGACAATGTGAAGGTCACAGGGAAAGAGGGCTTTTAAATCTTGGTGCGGAGTAATAATTAGCGCCTCCTAACGGCAGTTGTAAATATCATGAAAATATTTATTGAGAAATATTATTAACTACTTCAAAGACTGGGGGAACCCCCATACCCCCCTTAGAATTCCTACAACAAAAAAAGAAACATTATTAAGTGCTTTTAATGTGGGGGGAGACCCCCCAACCCCCCCCCCCCCACCCCCATGGTCAGACCGGTATACTTTACAGTAGTCTGAATGGAGATTGTTTACCATACCGTAATTATCTGTTTAAAAAAATCATGGCTGCCGTCTGGATTTGGATACCCCCAACAACATGCTACTAGTGGTATTTAATATGTACTCCAGACAAAATATATTGGTAAAATGAATCCTATTATGTATTTCTAAACCTATAATAGGCAATATAGGGCAATTTGGTTGTATAACTTTTACTTCCTTACTCATTTGTAGTGGTATAATAGCGTCCACAATGCAGGTACTGATTCTACACTTGGGCCAAATTATTAATATGTAGGGCAATAGAGGTATACATCGGTCCTACAACCTTTCAGAAACTTCATAAAAAAACAAAAAGGTAATTATTTAATGCTGACACCAAATAAAGTCACTTATACAATTCCAAAGGGGTCTCCAATTTGAAACCTTACAAGGCTTACAATCGGAGTCAATCTAGAGACACTGATGTAGAGAGAATCGGAATGAAGCATCTTGAGACGAGTCCAAGAGACAGTTTAAAAATTTTTATTTTCATGTCCCAGAATGGACACCCTATTCTGAACATGCTCCCTGCATTATTTATCCAACTGCTTTTTTGTCTTTTTGATTCAGTACAAAAAAAAACTTGGCACAGATACAGGCTATTAACATCAGAATGACAGCTGTCACAGTGATGCGACAGCTACTTATCATCTGACTCATATGAAGATAGTGCCGTTTTAGATCGTTGTTTGCTCCTGAAATAAGATATTCTGCATGCATCCAAATAATAAATACCTTTGGATATACAATATCTTTATCAGAGGCGCCAAACACCCGATTTTCCAGAATATCCATTCTGGCCTCCAGTGATGACAGCTTGTTCGACGCCATTTTTTGTGATCAGGCAGCCTTTTTTGCCGTTTTACGGTGTAGCAGAAAATATATTTTCTGCAGGTAAGGCATCCAAAACACAAACTTAATAACGAAAACGAAATATTTGAACACCTCTTAGCAGCAACTTTGACCGTTCTTTAATCTCTATCCAGCAAATATTTTATGCATCCTGGTTAGGTTATTTTAAAATGTGTATATCCTTTACAATTTAATGCTTATTTCATTTAAAGAGACAGTTTAAAAAAATATACTTATAGGGTTATAAATGCATCAGAATTGTAAAAAAATCAGTTAAAATATCTATCGAATTATGAAAGCATAATAATACCGTTTTTTTATTTGCGAAGTTATGTGTGACAGTGTCCCATGTCATGACTCATGGTCCATTCTGATTCACTTCCAAAAATATGCTTTTATCCTACATTCTCTTGTTTATTTTTGTTTTATATATTTATTTTTTTCGTCTTATCCCCTAAAATACGGATTCAAGCGACTGATACACCACGCATCAAAGTTAGAGTGGATTATCTTCGTCTGCACTGGTCTGAAAAAAACATCAACTGCGTCTTGCAGCATGCTGTTGACGTGTCTAGCGTACTCTGGTCTTGCACACAACTTACTTTTATTCCGTATTCTAAGGGGAGAAGCCAGTCTATCTATCAAATATGTAGAATTACTTCCGGGTCATAAATTACTTTATCAGCATAAAGGCGAAGAAGCAAGACTACATATTTAAATTAGAATTTCCGGTTTCGCTGTATTAAGAAAATATGAATTTAATATGAAATAGGACTTTTTAAATCCAATATTTCACGTTTTGGTTAATTTCTATAATTCCCGCTAGGTGGCAGCGTGTGATTACCATGCTCGGCGTCTCTCATCTGAGAACACGCAAAGTCGCTGGGGCCCTTGAATATATAGCTTGATGTGAATATTGTGATCCAGTCAAGAGAAAGAAAAATAACAAAAATTGACGAAAATGCGCACTAAAGGAGTAGATCTATGTATCGGTACAACTAGAGAAGGGGTTTGTCAAAGAATGGGTGTAAATACACCAGCCACTACAAGCTATATAGAATAGTTTTAGTTTAAAATATATGTAATAATAATGTATATATAATGTGCTATATAGGACTATACTGAGAGCCTAGGCTAGAGGAGAGGTGTAGGTCACATCAAATTCAAAATTTTTAAAATAATAATAACAAGTTCAGTGTATAGGTACACACACCAGGGGCGTCACTGTCCTTTCTATAAAGTTGTATAATATATACTTCATTGGTGGCGACACTAGGGCAGTTGACTGAGCCCCCCCCCCCCCCAAACAATATGATTGTAAAACATCCAAGTCTTATTTCCACTCCCTGGGAAGTTAAATTCCTGCCTTATAAATGAGAAAGGCTGAACTGAACCAATTCATGCATCCAGTGATAGTGAAAGACCGTGGAGCTAAAAATAAACTGTTCTGATAATGTGCTATAGCATGTATACTGGACAGACCCTGTTATAATAGTCTGTAGAGCTGGACAGTTTCATTTTGATCCCTAGTATCTGTATGTCCTACTCTATATTGGTGTGTCAATTTATATATACAAGATGTGTAAACAAATAAAAAATGATGAAAATAAATAATTTTCAATGGAGATGTATTTTCCCCAATAGGTTTTTTAAAATGAACAAGGGATTGGTCCAGCAACAAGTCACTTTTTAATCAAATCTTATTCTTCTCTTGATATAACACACAAACACTCACTCTTTCATAATTTCTTCATCACAAGCAATGAACACTCTAGGTTACAACTGAAAAGGACAAAAAGACCAGAAAAGTATAATTTCCTTTATTTTAATCTTGTTTCTTTCTGCAGTTAGTACATTATACGCCAATTTTATTTTACAATGAATTAACTGAAAATATTCAAATTGAAAATCTGGTGTCTCAGAATTATGAAAATAAATCTTATAAACCAATTTCACTCAATAAATTATATCATACAGTAACTGAAAACATTCAACAGATGTTAAATTGGATCAGTCAATCATGGTTGAGCAAATATTTGTTTTTAACTGGCAAAGATTTGTAACAGCAGTTACAGACTCGAGCATTTGTGTTGAATTTTACTTTTCTAATAGTTCTGAAAATAACATGCATGGATATGTTTAATAACATGAAGTTCAATATGTTTCACATTATGCAAATGTCCCCATTCCAAAGGTGCAGAGTACATCAGATACCTCTCTTCTTTCAAAACTTATAAACATTACGCATTTCAAGGGTACCTTCAGGGCATCATACCTACTCTGTGACCAAATCATTTCTTTTTTCCTGCCAAATTTATTTTATATTGAAAAAAAGGGCCTAGAGGCACAAAAATAGTCCCTGCCACATGTTTAACTAGGAAAGAGTGGGATCAGTGATGGGGCAGGAGAGTGGGGGACTAATAATCAGAGATATTCATGTATGCAGTGCTTGGCATATGCACCATTTCAGCTTTGAAGAACTAATTTTAAAGATCTTCACCTGGAAATAATAACTGTAATGCAACAAATAATTAAGCACAATACAAGTCTTAATTCTTAAGTGTCACATTAAAAAAAAACAATTATCACTTGAAAGCTCAGTAACAAATCTTACTGTGTGTAAACAGTGTGTTTTATGCCAAGATATTTTAAAACCGATTGTATTTTACACATTACATCGATTTTGGTATGCAAGCAAAATAACAAAGCAATATGTCTATGACAGAATGTTACTTGTCACTGATATCAATCATGACATGATAATATCAAAATCTTAAAGGACTGTGTTTGCCCTTTTAGATACAAAGATGTCAACATTAACATAAACAAAATATAACAGCTACATTGATTACATATGTAGGAATAAAAGGAGCTGAAAGAAATTAAGGAATAGCACATCTACCCTGTAATTTTTGGTAGAACCTTTTGTTATACATGTAACATGTAATGTATGTCACATATAAATACAAAATCTTAGGTGATTTTGTGCACACAATCCATTTACCAGTGATGTGTTCAAATACAATCCAAGTCATGGGGAGTTTGAATAGAAGACTGCTTTGTTTGACAAAAAGGTTAATTGGTCTGAAAACAGGAAGGGTATATTAATATGGTATGCTGGTTAGCATTTTCTTTAAAATTATGTGCTGGAGAAGGGTAAAATTGGCTGAATATACTAATGTGTGATAGTCTGGAGGTCTGGAACAATGTAATGTATCATTCATATCACATCTGGGATCTGCTAGGAGCCTCTAATGCTTTGTTTGGCAGCTTTGTGCATTTGTCCATCAAGTTTATCTGGAAGTATAAGAAAATTTATTTATTTCTAAATATGCAAGTGACCATGTCATGAACATATTTTATAAAATCATATTTGTGGGTTGGAACTGTGCTTATTAATTTATATATACAGCTTGGTATATTTCCTTAACAAATATGTATAAAAAAGGATATAAAACTAGAACAAAAAACCAACCAAGATGAAAATATGAAAATATATGACTGTGAACTGGTATACATATCAACAGTACAAAACTTTTAAAATTGCTAGAAAATACTCATTATTACAGTTTTTATGCTCTAAGAAGAGAGCAATGTGGCATTTATTATATGTAATCTTCATGAACAAAATTATGAACATGGAAAATAAGTTAAGAAATAAAGGCAATGAGAATCTGTTCAGATGATCAACATCTTGATTCACATATTTTTCTTGGTTCAGGGAAAGTACTTTTATATTTATTTTCTGTCTCGGGTATATATATTTTTTATTTTCATAGATTTTATTTACTGGGTGAGGCATCAGTTCGAACTGGATTAACAAGTTTCAACCTCAAAATTCAAAGATTCTGTTTTAAGTTTTGGTCCCCGAATATAATCTAAATCATTCCAGAAGACAGAGTTGAGTGGCATCTCAGAAGACAAGAGTTGAGGGGTATCCAAGAGGACAGAGCTGAGGGGCATCCCAGAAGACAGAGTTGAGGGGCATCTCAGAAGACAGACCTGAGGGGTATCCAAGAGGACAGAGTTGAGGGGCATCCCAGAAGACAGAGTTGAGGGGTATCCAAGAGGACAGAGTTGAAGGGCATCCCAGAAGACAGAGCTGAGGGGTATCCAAGAGGATAGAGCTGAGGGGCATCCCAGAAGACAGAGTTGAGGGGTATCCAAGAGGACAGAGCTGAGGGGCATCCCAGAAGACAGAGTTGAGGGGCATCTCAGAAGACAGAGTTGAGGGGCATTCCAGAAGACAGAGCTGTGGGGCATCTCAGAAGACAGTGCTGTGGGGCATCCCAGAAGACAGAGTTGAGGGGCATTCCAGAAGACAGAGCTGTGGGGCATCCCAGAAGACAGAGTTGAGGGGCATCCCAGAAGACAGAGTTGAGGGGCATCCCAGAAGACAGAGCTGAGGGGCATTCCAGAAGACAGAGCTGAGAGCATTCCAGAAGACAGAGTTGAGGGGCATCCCAGAAGACAGAGTTGAGGGGCATTCCAGAAGACAGAGCTGTGGGGCATCCCAGAAGACAGAGTTGAGGGGCATTCCAGAAGACAGAGCTGAGGGGCATTCCAGAAGACAGAGTTGAGGGGCATTCCAGAAGAAAGAGCTGAGGGGCATTCCAGAAGACAGAGTTGAGGGGCATTCCAGAAGACAGAGTTGAGGGGCATTCCAGAAGACAGAGTTGAGGGGCATCTCAGAAGACAGAGTTGGGGGGCATCCCAGAAGAATCCTTCCAGCCATGCACAGAAGTGTGGCAGAGAATGATGGAAAAGTGCTTTAGACTTGTGGGGAATTACTGCAAAAGGGAAACCATGTAGTTTGTTCTTTGGCATTGAAATAAGTTGTTTTTGACACCAGTTACGTTACTGTTCAGACACACCTTGTATGACTCAATCAATGTGCATTTTATATCCTTTTCATGTACAATTTAAGTAAAGGATTAAACTAGTAAGAGATTTTGTTTTGGGCTCACAGTACTTACATATCTTGTGTCTCCCTCTGATTTGAAACTTGACAACTAATTCTTGGGGATTCTCACAGATGAAGACATATTCACTCTCTGACTCTCCATCTGGGTACTGAAGATAAATGTTTAGTTTGAATATTGAGCAGAAAAATATCATCTTTACCATATCACAAATAAACTGTAAACATATAAAATCTCCATGTGCTGCTGCAAAAAAAAATTTTATAACTGATTTCAGTTAATTATTTCAGTTAATTATTTCAGTATGTTTTTTTATTAAACATAAAAAGTGTAAAATTGTATTCATTTTTTTTTTTAATTTATAAATGTTTAAGCTTTTAAAAAAGAACATGTTATCCCTTTTTATCATTCTTTTCACCACATGTAATGGCTGCAGTATTCAGCATTTGCTTACTTCTGGAATAATGGGAACAATGGCAATACATCTTACAATGCCTTGAATCACATCCAACTTTCAAATAAAGAATATGAATGTTGATAAATTTGTATATGAGCACTTAATTTAAGGGCATCTTTATGATGGCATTAATATTCTTTAATATATGTACATCTCCAATACACTGCATAAGACAAGCAACAGTTCAAATAATAAACATGCCTTTTTTCTGTATTCTTCTTGGTTTAAGCAGTCCACCATGTCTACACAGCCAAGTAAACAGCTCACTGGGTAATCCTTTGGGAATGGTAGATCTTCTCCTGAAATTAATTTATAATGTAATGTAATAGCTGTAATAGTTGCTTGATTTAATTAAGTTTTGTTGAGCTTAAGTTCACAATGTACTTCTTTCAATTCAATTTTTTTTTAGTTGTTGGAGGTAACAGCCTCCATTTGTTAAACCTGGCTTTACTAAGTATATGTACATCTAAAGAATTACATTCTGGTTTTGATCTACATGACAAGGCAAGTAGCACATGCTTCCACTCATTATATGTTTTAATGTTAACCAGGCCTGGTGACTGCTGCACCTGGGGACCCTGGATGTGTAATCATCCTTATTGCTGTTTTACACTACGGAGGAAGCCCCAAAAGGTGACTCGTTTGTGAGTGAAACATGGTTGTGGGGAACAGCCTTCATATTAAGCCTGCAGGGCACCCATGGACAGTGAAAAATCTCATCACCTTGGCTCAGATTCCAGCTTATGATCTCAATCTTTTTTTTCTAAAATAAGTTGGGATCTACTAACTAAAAGTGCACTATCCGTAGATTTGTATGTATTAGGAAGGCTAAGCTGTAAGTGAGAAAAAGTTATCCATTTTTCCTGATGCTAAGCTGTTGAACTTGGCCAATGTTTTTTACTTATGAACAGGACTTTTCTACCATCTAGTTTGAACCTAGCTGACAACTCCATCATGTTTTTCCCACAACTTTAACAAAGTGCTCTCAATAAACATTTGATAGAACAGCCATTTTAAATTATAAATTAGAAATATTTATTGATTGCAGCTATCACATATTACTTATTTACTTAACTTGACATTTTTGCCCAAAATAAGATGGTGACACACTAATGTTTAGAGATTTGCTCAAAGTTGATGCATGACAAATTAGGAGATTGTGACCCTAACAGATACAACTGAACTTGTACTGTGTTTACATTACCTGGCCTCATGGCCTTGTAAAAATCTTCTAGTTGCCTCACTTCATGTTCAGAGGGTTTCTTGGTTGTTGCTGCAATCCATAATCTTCCTCTGTGTGGAGAATACCATGATCGCCCTTCGTGGCTAAAAACACAATACAGGTATATAAAATAATTACCAAATCAGTGAAAACTGATAGTTCAATTAAAATAAAGATTTGTTATGTATACTCTACATATGTGCATTTTTTTTAAAACTAAACAAATAAATGAGAACCCTCAGCCTCCATTACCCAATAAAGCTCAATCAGCATGAAGAGAATTCATGGATATTCATGGTAATATGTATCACAATTATTTTGAATGAATATACTGAAATAAATTATTGGGGGAACATTAAATTATTGATAAATGGCTGATTTAATGTTTGATATGATTTAAAAAAGTATGGTGTGTGACAAAATGTATCAACTAATTGAAAGTCAAATAAAGAACTAGCTCCTTGGTGACTTACATTTTGATTCCCTTGACCAGAAGAGATGCCCAGGGCTGGTGCATGCTGAGACACATGCCATGGTCAGACATCTCTTGTAGCTCACGATCTTGTATCCTAACTCCTCGATGCTTCTTGTTCTCCACCACTGGTGGTGCCACCTTCTTGGCATAAGTTTTGTTTGCAGGAATGAACTGTGCAATAAATGAAAAAAGAAATTCAATTTATATATAAACTAGATTATGTTGGACAATGGTCCTCAAGAGGGCCCTGCATTTCTGCTTGTGCTGGACTAGTTTACATATGGGTGAAATATAAGGTCAAATTTGAAAAATATGACAAACAATAACAGGTATTTATCAATATGCATGAGGGAAAAAATCCTACTGGATCAAATGATATTAAAGAAGATGTGTCTGATAAAATTGTGCAATAGAAAATCACCTAATGTAGTCTGTTAACCATATTTGATTTTAAGCAAGTCTGTAATTCAATAGGTCTGGAGCCCTTATAGATATCAATCACCCCTGTGAACTTGGGAAAGCTGCAGTAGGGTTGTTGTTGAGTTATCACATGCAAAAGATAATCAGCGATCGGGCTGTGGCAGCCATATTGGAATTAAGACAGGTCTGTTATTCAAAATGTCTGGAGCCCTCATAGGTACCAACCATCCCTGTAAATTTGGGAAAGCTGCAGTATGTTGTTGTTGAGTTATTGCATTCGAAAGAAAATCAGCTATTGGGCTGTGGCGGCCATACTGGAATTCCGACAAGTTTGTAATTCAATAGGTCTGGAGCCATCATAGCTACCAATCATCCCTGTGAATTTGGGAAATCTGCAGTATGTTGTTGAGTTATTGTGTGCGAAAGAAAATCAGCAATTGAGCTGTGGTGGCCATACTGAAATTCTGACATGTCTGTAATTCGATAGGTCTAGAGCCCTCATAGATACCAATCATCTCTGTGAATTTGGGAAAGCTGCAGTATGTTGTTGTTGAGTTATCATGCACAAAAGAAAGTGTCACTGGCGGAAGGACGGAAGTACGGAAGGACTGACAGACGGAAGGACGGACTGACACCATGATCACTATAGGGCACTGCTTGTCAAGTAGGGCCCTAATTAGAACAAAGAATTCAAGGGGTGGTGTTAAATATTATACTGTTTATACTGATAACAGATAAACAAAGACACATGCAGGCATATACAATACTTAATACAGCTACATTATAATTAAGGGGGAACACCTAAAGCTCTTTACAATTTTGCATTTAAATCCAACACCTAAACCATCATACTTCATCATTTTAACCATCAGACTTCATCATACTACATAGATACCATGGTACATGGCCCAGTACTGTCAGTTTTCTTACTTATAGTGAATGTGAATCACAATGTACAGGAAAATAATGAATAAATTTAGTCATCAATATTAATTTGGTGAACTCACCTCAGGTGGGGATTGCTCTATTGTGGGGTTGGTTATGGATGTAGCGAAATCATCTGGAGTAAACTCTGGCCCATCATTGGATGAATCTGTTTTTCCTTTACCATAGAAAACCTGCTGAACCACTGAATCATTCACATTATACATATCTACTTTTTCATTGGCCTCTACCACTTGGCGGCCTGCAAAGTCCAGAGTAATTTTGCGGTCCTTTCTGGAGGCATGTCTGAGCTTACGAAGCTCATCTTCTCTCTTCTTTAAAGCTTCTTTTTCTTCTTTACTCAGCCAGGCAGAATCTGTGCTGAAGTAATCAGATTCATCATCTAATACCTGGGTCCTCTTCACACTGAAATATAAACATATATGTCTATCTACAAAAGCATTAAAATTCATTAACCCATGATAACATATCATTCATCAATAAACAATAA
The DNA here is from genome assembly GCA_026874595.1 of Sipunculus nudus. Classification (NCBI taxonomy): domain Eukaryota; kingdom Metazoa; phylum Annelida; class Sipuncula; order Golfingiida; family Sipunculidae; genus Sipunculus; species Sipunculus nudus. The sequence goes on along the minus strand of CM049313.1, from coordinate 54,587,568 downwards.
TATTCAATCACTGATCTACAACTGCATTTTAATCATCAATCTACAATAGCAAATCATTCATTAATTTAAAATAGCATTTTCATTCAATAACTGGATAACCTGCTACAGCATATCATTCATTATTATACACTAGAACAATATTAATCTACAATAACATATTATTCATTCAAGCATCAAATATAAAAATTTCATTAGACTGAGTCTGAATATCAGATATTGCAGCATTCAAAATAGTTCAGGTTGTTTCAAATTTGTGGAATTCTTGGGTGAAGAAAAAATGCAATACTGAATTAACATAGACATGACACATTATGATCCTACAAAGAATATTCTCCATTGTTACCACCAGGTGGTGTTGTGGTGACAGTGGGTGATTTTAGTGTCCAGCCCAATCCAAAATATTTCACTAGCATGTGGGCCAAATGATCTGAATGATTTGGACCAAAAGTATTTGTTAGCCTTTTATCTTCATCATATACTGTTTGTTTTCCTTAATCCCCCTGCTGCCTGTTAGCCTTATAATTTGATCCCTTGTATAATGCCACCTACACTATCTTTTAAGTGTTATCTAAGGTTTTCTAATGCAAGTGTTCACCACATGGACTTTTAAAAGGATAATTTTGCTTTATCAGAAGACTGAATGTTTGCTGAGGTGGCCAAAATAATGACACAACTGGTTTTGATTATCATTTCCCCCTTTCATCCTTTGTGTGAACAATCAGCAAATTTTTTTATTAAATTGATCAAAGAAAGTGAATTTCAGGGCGATCCATGAATATGTTATTAAGAATTTGAAGCTGAGAATATTTACAAAAATGAACCAATAATATTAGAATATATGTTACCTGTTAGTGTTATTTTTTAGAGCAATTTTTCTCATATTTTGTGAGCTGACAAGGATAAATGTGTAAATGAAACATTTTTTTTTAATCTGGGATCTGAGAGTACATTTTTGTTGAACAGATAAAAAAAAAGGATTTTCACTTTAAAAGGTTCTTTAAATAATGTCTTTCAATGTCGCTTGCAGAATATTGGTCACTGTCACCTAAAATTTGGTTTTCAAAGCAAGTTTTACAGATCCGTGCTGTCTGGCATTAGCTATTGGTAAGAACTTTCTTTATCTGACAGCTACAACCAGTGATTGACAATGACCCATGGCTATCACTCAGCATAAATGCCATGATACGGACAGACTTATTATACATTCTACCCTTAAATTATCTTTGTTCAACCAACCTGGTTCTGTCAAACTCAAGCAGCTTGTCTTTATGCTGCATGGCTCGTTCCAGCCCAGACTTAACCTGTTCATTCTGACTAGGCAGATACTCTCGCTGATTGTTCTCTGCATCTGTTTCCCCTAGCAACTGCTGCCGTAACTTCTCGCTCTTCTTGGATCCTCTCACTAAGATCTCAAGCTCAGCTTTGGTACAGACCTATCAAGCAGTAATAAAAAACATAATTACCAGTATGAAAGAAGTCAGAAAAGAGAGAAGTACTTTGTGTATACAAATAATAATTTTTAAAATTTTAGTGATTTTTGTTGATTTTCTCTTTTTTTATAACAAAAAAGCAACACATTTAAGATTTAAAATTTTCTGATTAAACCTGATGAAATTTAAAATTAATGCTAAGGAGAATTATGAAGGGAAAATGGTATATTATATCTGGACTATATCACAAATATTCTGATGTTTCATACTGTTCTGGGTAAAATATGTTCATTATCTTTATTTTGAGATTAAATTTTTTTTCATTACTGTCTTAAATAAGTCCTCTAACTTCGACAGTACACAGATACTGCCCTTTTCTGATTATTTCCCCTATTGGCAGGGCCTGTGATAAATATTATGTTATTCATTAAGAAACCTGTCTTTTTGTCTAAAACAACAGACTGAATGGACTTTCGTTTTTTTTTATTCTGAGCATTCTTAATCACAAACTGATTTTTAAAAAATTTAATTTATATAATCTGAACTGCAAATAATATTTCTTCTAAACACACTGAATTCAGCAGAATTGGGACAGATGATTAACAAATATTATTAAATGGAATATAACCTGATATGACCCCAGGTTTGGATATAAACTTACAAGTTTCCCACAGAAGAGACATGGGCCAGATCCCTCTTGTTCACACACCACTCGGCCACATGATGTACAGTTGTTTATTAGTGCATGTTTGGAGGCCTGGCACTCACATGGATATCGACCTGAAAATAAATTTAAATATTATTCAAATTGTAGATATTTTCAAAATCAGTTTTAGATATAATAATTTTCACTCTACCCTCCACTCTCCCTGCAAAGATTACCTAATTCAAATTGTTGATATTTTCAAAATCAAAAAAATGTATGATAATTTGGTAATTAACTGCCACACAATGGTGTAAAACTTGCTGTGTGCATCACTTGTAGATATATATGGATGCAATGTGTCATCTGTTAAATTTGCTTGAAAAGTCTGTACAAGTAAATGTACAATTTTGTGGTTAAAACACTGTTTTATCAGTTGAATCCTGGCATTAAGAATGCTCCCAGGTGTCAAGAAGACCCATCACTAGACTTCCCCTCAAATGACTCTCATCTTCATAATCTGCAGTTACATGGCACACTTCACTGCATGCAAATATCTATACACCAAATATCAACCACATCAGGCCTGTTCTTTTACACTATTAGTTCTCTTTTGCTTTATACAAAAGTTTTCCAGCAAAAAGATCCCAGCACACAGTCTCAGAACCTCCAATACAGCTGTATAACACCTTATGGTCCTGTACAAAGTGAGCAAACACAGTCTACATGTGTCTTGTTTACCATAACAAGGCTGCCAGACTGGAGGTTAGATTTTGCACTTGCACATCATATTTCAAACAAGGAAAAGTCCAAAGAACACCATACAAGGACCTTTATGACCTCTTATATATCTCTGTTGGATGGGCATTACGGCCCATGGACCATATGTAAATTCACTGTAGAACCTATCACAGCTTGAAATTACATGCATTATGTGAACCATGTATGGGTCCCTCAGGAACCTTCTTGTGTATAGGAGGGAGCCGACAGTTTCAGGGCAGTATTTTGGCAAGTACCAATTTATTTCAAAGAGAAGATGTTATTTTTGTGTTAATTTGATGCAATTTTGGTGTTAATTCAACATGCTTAAAGAAGATTAGGTCCCTTTAAATTTTCATTTCTCATCTAGTGGGGCATTCAGTTGAGCATACAACTACACCAAGATAATACAATCCCACTGGAACTGACCCTTTAACCATACTGCACTAAAATTTGATGATGTTTGTTATGTATACCAGTATTCAAAAGCTGGGTTCTTTTAGTGTCCAAATTAGCTGACAGATGGCAGCAAGTGTCATTATTTAATTTAAAGAAAATAAATCAAACTGGATCCACACCTTTACCAGGATCTGCAACAAAATTTAAACGGGCTTTCCTTTGCACGTTTCACTCCTCAGTTAAGTTTTGTGGAAATAGATTCTGTAGCAATTGTGAAATTCTGTTAACAAACAGTAGAAATAAATTTTAAAACATAACATCTCTGCTGCATATAGTAAATTGATGCAGACAATTATTTCCCTCTCTGTCCAATCAGAGATACCCTTGGCTTTGAACTTACCAGGTAGTTTTGCAGCTGTCCTTGTCTGTCCTTCTCCAGAGAACAAAGGGACAAATTTCTGTTTCTTTTTATTGGGTGCTTCTTTGGTTGCAGTGCCCCCTGGTGGAGTCTGGTTACACCCTGGTGGGGGAGCTGTTGGTGCATTTGGGTCCCCAGGAAACATTCCCTGTTAGAAAATGTATGCAGTTTTAAACCAATCTTGGTGACTTGTGTTTTTACTTCAAAGTAGCTGAGAAATTGTCATGTTATGCAGGCCCAGTCAGTTTACATTTTATTGGGAATATTAAGATTTCTATCAAACTTTAAATGGTTATCTTGTATGAAAAAGTATGATAAGGTTCCAGTGATTTCCTGAAAACAAACTTGCTGAAAATTTCCTTGAGATTTCACAGGAGAATTTCCAAACTTCCAGGAAATTCTTTACCCAAGAATGAAACTCAAAGACTGTAATACAAATTATGCCTTTTTGTTATAAAATTCAATATAATAAGATTATAAAATGTGACTGCTGTGAAAATTAAAAAGAAATATATTAATGTTATACATATTTACTAGAATTAAAGTTATTTTATTAGATAACACACAAATATGGTTTCAGTCTCAATTATCACTGTCATCATTTATGTGTTCACAGAGTTCATGGAGAATTGACCAGTTTCTTTTATATTGTAGGGATTATATATCTTATAGCAGTGAGGTGTCTATGTACTAATAGTTAATTAAATGGTCCTAACTAATTACAGCAGGAAGCTGTGAGGTGACAGTGACCAGCTTATATGTCCTGCTACCCCAAGGCTAGCTGGGTTTACCTAGAGGGTAACAGGCCTGTTGCTGACTTGATTGATGAGGGGGCCTGTATATGTGATATACCCATGCACCAGTATGTAGGGGTGGAGTCAATATCCTCACCCAGTAGTTTAAAGTTAACTTCTGACCAGTAAAGATCTAGTAGAAAATCTAATAGAAGTGCTTTTCTTCTGTTTGTTAACTCATTCTCATGCTACAATATATTAAATATAATGCTGTCACAAATATCAAGGTGTTTTTTTTTTTTTTTTTTTCATTATGCGATGAGGATGATTGTGGTTAATTCACTAACATTTGATGATGGAAGTCCATCAGTGACCCTCATGCTGGCCACGGCTTCATCCAGGGACATAAGCTTCCTGCCTTTATCTTTGGTCTTACGACTCTTCCCCTTATCTTTAGCTTGAACATAGACAAGATCATCTGTCTTACGATAAACCTGCAAAAATGAAAAGATAAAGTTTCTTAACATGCAAAACATTCTTTTTAAAAGATTAAGAATATTATTCAATATGTATGCAATATAAATTGTTTATAGTATTTGAACACTATTTCAAGCTTAATAGTATTATTTGCTTCCAAAGAGTATAGTGAACAATTATGAATATTCATGTGGAATTTTATAAAGTAAATAACAATGGTTTTATTGGTCAACATTAGATATGCCAAGGGAACTATGGCTAAGATTTCTTCTGGAACACATGGAACTTCCAACTGAGGTCCAGTTGTGAAGCTGAAATTATGGTACAAAACAGTTTTGCAGTGTTTGATATGCAGGTATCATTTGGAGATTAAAAGGCAGGAAATCACAAACTTAACAAAGTTGATGTAACAGCAGTGTTACTGACAGAGTATATAACATAAACACACAACACATCAACACCTACACATTACCACATGCCCTTGAAGTCATTAGCACTGTTATTCAAATGTTTTTGTGATACAGGTTTACAGGAACATAAGAAACATCACTCAGAGGATCCTTAGCTATTAGTCATGAACAAAAAAAACAATTTCTTACATACCAACAGAGTGACATGAAAGGAACTCTTGCATGCAGGTAGAATTCACCTCATTGGATTCAATAAACATTGCAAGGACCGACTCTAAGACCATTCACTACAAGGAATATTTATCTGCTGAACTGACTAGGGCGAAGCTAGTCAACTTGTTTGCTTTTACAATGAGTCCTGAAGTTGTCCAACAAGATCTCAAGCCACTGCCAATGGATAAGCAGATGTCTGACAGGTTAACTAAAGACAAATATATATATGCATGCTTTTAAATGATATGCTTACACACATTCTTAACCATTAGATGACCTGCATGCAAGAGATCTGACGTAATCACACTATTCACTAGCCACTGAGAATTTCAGAGCCATGTTACCCTTCCTCTTTAAAACAAGTGACCCATGGGTCATGACGCTCAGCTGCCAAGCATGACCTGTGACATCATGGACTGAGATTCACAACTTCCAGTCAAATTTTGAAGAACCAATTTGCCAATTTGTTGAAAATTTTCTATGACAACAGAAATATATATCACCTATGTCTGGTTAAAACACAGTGAATTGATGGTCTGAGGAAAATGCATGATTGTTAAGCTATCAGGAACTATTCCAACAGCTTGCTTGAAACCTGTCAGTCTCAAAAGGAACACCACAAAGGGCAAATATAAGATCAAAATATATAGCAAAAATCAAGGAAACACATGCAAGAATTATTGAGAAACAGGTGCTTCTGTATGAATTTTTATTCAATACAGGCCAACTGTACTGCACTTTTATAAATGATGGTAATATTTATTCAGAAATATTTGACCCAATCCTTTACAAGATTACATAAATATACATCCAACTGCATTCGCTTTAACTGTTTTTGAGATAATATGATCAAAAGGAATTAAAAGATGGTTGCCTGGTGGCCATATTGGACTTCTGACAAGTCTGAAATCAGACAACAAACATTCTCTAAATCGGACCAAACATTAAAGAAAAATTACTGAAACTGCCCTGAAGAAAGAATTTCTAAGTTGGCTAACTGGCAGACATAATGGATTTCTGACAAGTATGACATTTGATATCCCACATTCTCCAATAAGAGACCAAACTTGGGGCAAATTATCCAGTAATAAATGCATAATGGATTTCTGACAAGTATGACATTTGATATCCCACATTCTCCAATAAGATACCAAACCTGGGGCAAATTATCCAGTATTAAATGCCCAAAATAATTCAAAAGGCATGTCCAGGCCCTCATATCAGATTTATAGATATGCAATTGTAAAAAGTGTAAGTCCAATATTTTTTATTATCACTCTGCTTTTCAATGGGGTCAGCAGGGTAGGTAAACTGCCAAACCTGAAAGAAAAGAAATGCAGAAAGCATGACTAAGAGTCTTGAAATAAAACAAAAAGCCATCCTAAATCAAGGTACACATCCACATATTATGAAAACAAACACTTGCTTTTATATGTGGTGATATATATTAAAATATTCAGATATCTAGGAAACTAAGTTTATTGCTAGGATTCCATAAAATAAACTGCAAAATGTTCCCATCATCTTATAAATCAGTAGCTAAACCTTAATACTATACTCTCATAGTCTTAATGCCTGGCTGAAGCATTCTGACAACAGTGTTTTTGTTATGAAGTAACGAGGTACTTATCACTGAGCCTTATCACTTAATAGGCTGATACAAAAGGGAGTCATATGTCACCAGTGTCACTCACAATTACAGCCACACAGGGAGATGTACCAGCTGGAGTGGGATGGTTATATATACAAGAAAAATAGAGATGGTCTATAAAATAAGTAATTGTGAACATCCCTGACCTATGACCTTGGCCTTTTGCCCATATATCAACTGGATTCTTTCTAAATGATGGGTAACTACTGACCACTTAAATCTGGTGTAATTACTTGGCAACCAATGGGTGAATAACTTTGACCTGCAACCTTTAACCTGCTGACCAGCTGACCCCAAAATCAATAAGTTATTTATTCAAGCAAAAAGACCCATAAATATGAAGTTTGAGTCAAACTGAGTGATGCATAGATGTGGCATATGTGAAAGACTGAAGGTTTGGGTTGAACAGTTACACTTTAAATATGCTCACAATCATTTACCGTAAAATCTCCACTTAAAACCGCGGTTTAATCAAGAAATTCAAAATCTTGAAATCAGGCTGATTTCCTAAAAGCACTGTGCGGTTTATACTAGAAGGGTTTCCTGAATATCTTCCTGACAGACATCGTTTTTGGGCCGACGAGTGGGCGATAATATTGCAACTTTCGAAGGCCGTTCTTAGCAGCAGTCTCGCATGCATGGGAGCCGTGTGTAAATGTATTATTTACGTTTATTTGTTATTTCTAAATTAGAAATTGCTGATTAGTTTTCGTGTGACATATAACTTGTTATAAAATCTTGGTAATTGTCACCAAATAATACGTTTACAACAACCCTGCTGTAACACACAGCAGCCCACTTCGTTGGGCATGGTCAAGCAAAATTGAAATAAAAGCCAACTTTAAACCCATTTGCGGCATTATTTAGCAATGATTATTTGTTTCAAACGTTAAATAAATAAAAAGCTAACATCGTAAAGAGGCACACAATAGCAGACGATTGTTTTAAAATAAAGTTTGAGTGCCGCCATGTGCTGAAACGTCCCGGTATTTTGGTAAGAATATTTTGAACGGCTGTACGCGGTGGGTGGTAAACAGAACAGCCACCTATTTCGTCCCAGCATGCCTTGCGCCAGCACTGCCTTGACAAAATGGCTCCCTACACGGAAATATTCTTCAGGAAAAAAACTTGCTTATCCCGACAGGCCACTAATTTTTACCTTAAAATCACTCGTTTTCAAGCGTCATGTTTCCTATACGTGCGTATATCGACAAGGTAACTTCAGTTACTTTGATATTTAGTTAAGTTGACCAGCGATGTTTTCAAACGCACCAGCAAATTGTGACATGGAGCGATGTAAACGTACGATGTGACGATGATAATACCGAAGTAACCGGTATGAAAATGATTTGAATCTTCCGAGTAATTCAAGAAAATGGAACTTTCATAAAAATTGAAGACTTTAAAATATTACTTTTAGAATTAAAATATACGGTGACTTGAAATGGATCAGCAGAATATTTTTTCCAAAATATAATGACAAATCAGTAGCAAACAAGAATACGGCACGGAATATAAAATCTGTATAAACAGGCAGAGGTTCACCGGCCCTTACGTCTTCCGAAACTTCATGCTTGAGTGACCCTGCAAAAAAGTGTTATGATGTGTTTAAATAAAATGCCAAAGGAATTTTAAAGTGGACAGGAATGGCCGAGTCGCAACCTACGCGGGTTCATTTCTAGAGGATAAATTGATTGTATCTTTTGTCAAATCATTCCGTAGCGAAAGTTGGTGCGGTTTTAAAGGGGGGTTCTTAGTATTTGAGCCCCTCGCGGTGTCTCACCTGGAATTTCGGCGAAGTCAGGGTGCGGTTTTAATCGGAAGTGCGGTTTTAAGTGGAGATTTTACGGTAGAACAATTAAATATTGTGACCTTGAACTTCGACTTTTTGACCTCAACATCAATAGGCTTCTTCCCGTACTGGTAGGTATAAGCCATATATGACAGATGGAAGGTACAGATTGAAATGTTTGCCTGAAAATGACTCCACGCAAGAAGTGGGTGCTGTGAACTTGACCATTGACCTCAAAATCAACAGGTCTTTTCCCCTGTTGGCAGAGAAGTGATATCAGTGCTGGAAGGTTTGGAATGAAAAGTCTAGCTTGAAATGTGTCCACTACCTTTTCAAAGAAGTGGATCCTGTGACCCTGACCTTTGACCTTGTGACCTCAAAATCTATAGGATTCTTCTCCAACTTAGTAGGTGAGCTATATGTGAAAGATCAAAGAATTGGGATGAAAGGGTTGGCTTAAAATGCATCCACAGGCTTTTCAAAGAAGAGGCTCCTGTGACCTTGACCTTTGACCTTTTGACCTAAAAAAAATTATGGTTCTTCCCCTGTTGGTAGGTGAGCTGTATGTGAAAGATGGAAGGTTTGGGATGAAAATTTGTCTCAAAGAGTTATTTCTGGGGGGTGCAAACACACCCCATAACTTCGAGAATATAGGTCACAGTGACCTAATTTCAGGTTTGCAAGGAGATCTTTTTATAACCTCTAAGACTGCATAGGGTTCATGGCCCTAGCCCCTACGGTTACAATTTGTGCCCTGCTAACGGCCGGCCGGAAGGACGCCAGACAAAGACCCATCGCTATAGCCCAGCATGACTGAAAGTCAGCTGAGCTAAAAAATCAAAACATATTTTATGTTCAGGCAAAAGTTTTTACCCATTTACTTAAGTGGGAAAGAAAAAACTGTTAAAACAAGAATAAATACACATCAATAACAAATGCTGCTGAATGTTCATGTCTCCCACCTGGACATCTTGAGGAACAGACCAGTGTTTTAACATCTGATTGATGAAGTTTTTATGTTGAGAAATGCTTGGGTCCAGCAAGTCACACATATATTCCTCCGCATCATTGGCATCCTCTATTGACAACAGGTAGCTGAAAGAAAAGGGTTAAGGTGACATTCAATCAATGTTTCATAAGAGTTTACTGATTATATTATTTTTTTATATCATATTCATGCAATATTTATTACAATCGGTTATTTATGTCTACTCATTTATCCAACAATTAATTTTAAAAAATCCAGTGGGCTAGGTAATAGTTCCTTTAAAAACACCTGAGCTGTTGAACTACAGTCTGGATTCACTCTGGAAAATATCCATAATAAAATGACAGCAGTCTCATGATATGTTGAAGGAGCAGGAATATGTGGGAATGGCATAAAACCTTTACTTAAACAGAAAAATATCAGAAATGGATAAGAATTGTAACAGAACAGCTGCATTACTTTACAGCTGCATCAAATTTAATTAAAGGGGCCTATTCTGTCATCTGACTTCTATTAACTGAAAGATAATACCTTGAACCTTTCTTAGAAACATGACAGAAAATGCTCATTTTGTGGTACACAAGCTGTTGGTTTTTATTTATATTGATTGTGCTTATAATGTGAGGTGCCTGCAAAAATAATCCAAACACATTCAGCAAAGATGTCAAGTGGAAAATCATATATGAAAATTTTTCAAATGGTGGTCTGCATTTGATGACCTTTCAACTTCCGCACATCATATGCGACGAATCAGTTTCTGTTACGTTTTTAGTTTAACATGTGCACATATACTGTGTTTACTTTCAGCTTGTAGATAAAAAAGTCAGAGGCATTATATATGAACCTTTCTTGTTAATTGTGTATTAAAGGGTTTTTTTTATAAAAGCCTATATTCCCAATTTTTAATGCATTATTTCCATTTTTTCTATAATAAAAAGAAATGTATACTTATATAAGAATAAGGCATATAGAGTTTAATAACCAATATATGTGATATATAATGACATAAATTACTCAAATAGAGCTTGTTTTACTGGCGACGTCATGCATAATGTCATGGCAGAAGATAAAAAGTTGAGCCAATAAAGTCATCTTTTAAGACATAATGACTATCATACAACACCACCTTTTATTATATAACCCTTTTTTTCTAAAATTCTTCATCTCCTTTATATTATAGAATATTACTTTTGTTTATGATATGCGTTAAAAATTGTAAAATAGGCCACTTATAAAAAACCCTAAACTACACAATTATTTCTTTCTTAGCAGGAATTTTGTACAGTACTGTCCATTCATATGTACGCCGAGTTAGCCAGAAACTACTTAAATTCTATAGTACAGATAATGCAAGTGAATATAGCTGACTTTAATATTAGTTATTACTAGTTGTTGAATAACATTAACATTTTCTTTTAAAATAAATAAAATTGACTAAAACAGAAAAAAAGTAGGTTACATCTGTGGTCAGGGCCACTAACTTTTACATAGAAGGAAACTTATAGTTAATTTTCATAATACTTGTGCCAGTGGTGGTAAAACTAGACAGCTGATTTGGCAAAGTCTGTTGTGCAACACCTTTCTCAGTATTGGGATCTGGGAAAGTACAGCACTGGTCTGTCACATGTGAATCGACTGAAAAAGACGACCTTGGTAGCTTTAGGTACAAAACATTAGACCCTGTTCAATTCAGCAACTTTTTGCTTTACCTGGCAATATCTTCAGTCCCGTCAATGCCCAGTATTTTTGACAAGTCTGTGGCCACGGTTTTGACAGTAGCAGTCGACATGCTGGAAATGACAAAATATGAAGCAGTAGTTACAATGATTATACCAGTTATCATTTTAATCAATGTAAGGTATGTTATTAAGAGCAGAAGTTGTTTATTTCGCTAGGGAACGATTTTACGTCAGGAGCATGTGGTTTCTCTACGTTTGGAATTTTTGTACACCGCTTTTATTTCAGATACAATATTGAGTGCTACTACAAAACCGAAAACCTAGAATTTAGGCTTTATATTTTGCTATTTATTGGTTCCATTTGGGAGGGTATAATTCGCTGATCAGCGCGCTGATCAGCGGTCTGCAGTATAAAACGCTGATCGGCGCGCTGATCAGCCACCTTTGAATGACAGCATTGATTTCAGGCAAATTATCTCCCATACAGCAACCTCCGCCTATTATGTGATTAGATATGATACAAAGACACCTTTCCTATCAGTATTACGTATTTACAAACATATGCATTTATTTTTATTGAGTTCATAATTATACATGAAACGCAAGTTACCTAGCTGCCAGTGACTGTTTCGCTGATCAGCGGCGCTGATCAGGAACCTTCCTATTCAAGCATTTATTTTAGACAAATTAGCCCCATATAACAACCTCCGACTATTATATGTTAAATGTGATTTAAAGATACATATTCTTTAAGAGTTTCATATTTACAAACAAACGAAAACAATTTTAATGTGTTACAAGTTTATTATACATGAAACCTTCTTACCACCTACAATTTCGCTGATCAGCAAACTGAGCAATCGCTGATCGGCAATGATTTACGTACTTCTTGACTAAGATACCTGTCACGGGTGATTCTCTATAACGGTAATACTGAAGGCTCTCAGTTGTTTTACTTATATCCTGTGAAACCGAATGATTGCCAATACATCACCCAGACCAGGCTACTTCATACAACTTTAAAATACCAGTGCCCCACCGACCACTCGGAGATATTAGCTAACAGTAGGGGGCGCTGCAGTAATTTGTCGTCAGGTGTACACCGGCCAGGTGAGATAAATAGCTGAAATATGCACTAAGTATGAATGTATATAAAATTTGAATTAATCAAAAATAAAAATGTTAAATGTATATAGCCATAATAAAAGACTGATTATCCTCTTATTTTTTAGTAAAAACTGTACGTATAGCCTAATGAATCTTTCACTCTTCATTTCTAATATAATCGTTCCTTATATAAAAACTTTCACAAGTTTCTTTACATCCCTCTTATATTTCCTTTTTTTGCATTTAAAAAGTGGGTCGCCAGAATCTTTTTCAACACCGTTGTATAGATTATATATATATATATATATATATATATATATATATATATATATATATATATATATATATATATATATATGAAGTAACGTCAAAGAATACCTCCACAAAAAAAATCATTATCGGTATTTATTTTTTTTTTTTATTTTACAACAGGACATTTCCATCATTGTGTAAAAAAGTCCGCATATCTGTTACTTTAACATCGTTACTTATATATTTCTCAAAAATGATTGGAATAGGAATGCTTTTCATAGTTTTGGAAAACAGCATACACTATTAGCATAAATATAATGATTTCTAGAAAGGTTGAAGGAGTAATTACTTTTAATCACAACACTATAATCAATCAACTTTTTCAACGGTAGTGAATGTCGATGAACGGTGTTGAAACAGTAAGGTAACAGGATGGATGTAACTCCTAAATTCTACAATGGCATTGTTATTCAGAAATTTATCGTTATTATAGGGATCAATGTGTTAGGTATTATAAAATATTAAACTCTTAAAATGTTATTACAAAAGAAATCTGCATGCTTCAAGTAATAATTTTGCCAATGATTTCATTTATTTTAATTCAACACAGTTCTCCTTCTTCAGCACAGTTATATGTTGAAATAGGCATCATTTCAAGAAATAAATAAAATGACTTAGAAATATATTAGAAAATGATTTTATCGCCCACATTTTTATTGACCGAGGAAGATTGCTATAAATTTCCCTTCTATTTATTGCATTATACCTTCTGTGGGTTGCAGTTTTATTTTGTTTCAGGATATAATCGGAACACATTTAAATTAAAAATACGCAATTTACAAGGTTAAAATATATTTTTACAATACAATACATCGTACAAGTGAACCTTCCATTTTTTTCTAAATAAATTATGCGGGACCGCGCAAGTCTGTAACAGTGGTGAAATTTATAATACACTTAGGGCATTAAATTAGCCGAAACTATAATTAAACATGAAAGTACCTGCTCTGCTGAAAGAAATTTTATATACTAGTAGTTTACATTTTTATTGCCACAATAGACTCCAAAAAATAAATATTAAGATGTTACTTTTTAGATACTGTATACCTGCTGAAATGAGAAATTTTTTGTAGAAAGACCCTTCCATTAAATTGTAAATCCTTTTACGGTTTCTTTAGGAAAACGACTAAATATGCCTTCTTCTAAATAATTAATTATTGCCCTTTCACTTTTGTCTGATCAAAATTCACGTTGTCTTGACAGTTCCTATATAGGCCTACTTTTAAATTAATTAAAAAAAATCAACAATATTAGCGATCGCAAAAAAATTAGTCCAAATATTTTGCTGTTGGTTCATTCGTGGCATTTTCACTTGAATATATGTGCAAGATATTGTAAATAAATTAAAATTTTAAAATTCATTCAAACTTAGTTTTAATCTCAGCTATTTCTATCACCTGGCCAGTGAAAATCTACCAACAATTTACTGCAGCGCCCCCTACTGTCAGCTAATATTTCCTGTGGGGAACGGATTTTTGTATGTGGTACGATGTTTTAGCAGTCATTTGGTTTTCACAGGAAATAATTAAGTAAACAACTGAGAGGTTTCTATGTTACCATTATAGAGAATCACAGATGACAGGTATCATAGTCATGAAATACGTAAGTCATTGCCGATGAGCACTTTATCAGCGTCAAGCGATTGCGCAGTTTGCTGATCAGCGAAATAGGTGGTAGAAAGGTTTCATGTATATTAAGGAACACATTAAAAATGTTTTCGTTGTTTTTTTAAATATGAAACATTGATAAAATATATATCTTTAAATCATATTTAATCACACAATAGTCGGAGGTTGTTATATGGGGGCTAATTTGTCTTAGATAAATGCTTGGATTGAAAGGTTCCTGATCAGCGCCGCTGATCAGCGAAATAGTCACTGGCATGTAACTTACGTTTCATGTATAATTATGGGCCGCCCTTATTGACACACGGGGTGTGTCAATAAGGTCCAGCTTATTGACACACGGTTTAACTGCGCATGCGTCAAATCTGTCACACTCCCGCTAGAAGGCAGGGCGTTCACCGTGTGTCACTAACACCCCCGTTGTGATACCCGAAACCGTGTGTCAATAACGCGAGTTGTTGTTACTATAGCAGGTCTTAATTACCGGGCCGTGTAGGAGAAATGGTAGCTTTGGACTAATCAGGTGTTACCATTGGGGGCCTTTGATCTCTGACTCAAATGTTTAACATTTATAATAGTTTATTACTTTCATCGCCTAGGTATATTAATTAGTTTAAAAAACCTATTTTTACCAGGCGGGGTACTACTAATTTCAGGGATGAAAATTACATCCCTGATGAAAATTATTTAACTCATTTCAAAATTTTAAATATATTCAACAATTTAAAAATAAGATATAATTTACACACATATATCTCGTTTTATTCAATAATATTTTTCTAATGAGAAAATAATAAACAAGGATAATAGGAACAAATAAGCTCTATTGAAATTAATAAAAAATATAGTAAGTTAATCAGTTTTTTTATTACTAAATATACAAACTTTATAAGCACATAGATACTTAATAATTAAATAATTGCTATTAACCTGGAGAAGTGGACACTTTATCACACTAATAATAATAGAGACGTGATTACTGAGAATCTTGTCACATTCTTCTTTATGAGATGTATACTTTTCCAGATTTTCACGATGTAAAGTGTACATGTTCAAAATCAGAGAAACAAACCAAAAATGAAATTGGCTAAGTTACTACGAGCCATGGAATGGTCATATCTTTATCAACAACTCATCATCGTGGCCTGATCGATTATAGAATAACGCGTCGACTTACTTTAACAAACTTAACCCTATATTATAGCCAAAGATCAGAATGGGGTTAGAAAAGGTCGCTCCTGTCCTGATCATATTTTTAGTTACTTCATTATTAAGTAATCGTTTGCCTCAAGGAATAGAAACACGGCGCCCTAGTAAGTGGGCATGTGCATGCATGCAGGAAAAAAGCTGTTGATGGGTAAATATAGGAAACTACTCTTCACTCGCAGCTGTTTGGACTAAAAATTGATTACAAAATCTATAACACCATAAAAAAGTTTATATAGTAGTTATTCAGCTTATGTATGATTAAGTAATAATATTTTCACAAATTGGTTTGGGGTACTATATATGTGAGGTACAAGGCAATATAATCTGTCACGCTGTATACTATATATGTATTAACGGCTAAGCAGAAAAAAATAAAAAGCCTTATGTCGGTATAAGATCCATTTTTTATGGTCTAAAAGTTCTGATTTCCTAGCGCCGCAGTTGGTCCGCAGTTGGAACAAGTGTAAAAATTTACTTTTACGCTGTTAGAAAAAAGCACAACCCGTACATTCTGTTGATGAGAGAAAACAAGAGAAACATTTAGTCACTCCAGACTTAGTAGTTTAGAAATGGAAACAAGATTTAATTGATATATCAAAGGAGATTGTTTATATGGGATTCTCCAAGATTTATGACACAACAAATTTCGTACCATGCACTTAGGAATTTTCAGTTTTATGAACTACAAAGTCGGGTAACGTTAAACCCATTTCTTCATAGACTGAATGTAGGCTAATAGATTCTCCAACTTGTACCTTTTGTAAATTAGTAAGAGAAACTTTATCACATATATTTTGGAATTGTTCTCTTGTCGATAACTTGTGATTTAAATACAAGAGGTTTTGAATAATTCGTCATTAAACTTCTCTGTTAAGTTTTCAGTATCTGAAGTTTTGTTAGGTTAAAGCGATCATAGATGGTTAAATATGCTAACACTGGTTGCTAAAAAGTATGTTTGTAATTGCAGATGTCTCAAAATGTTACCGAACTATCATGGATGTATAAGCTATGTTAAGCAGATTTATTCAACATATGATGTAATCGCTAAGAAACTTTGAGCAGGTAAATTAACTCAACATTATTCAAAATGGGAAAACCTTACCGACCTGCTCTCCTCTACATGAATATTCTTCACGATTCAATGTAAATTGTTTTTGAAATATTAATTTTTATATGTATGTTTGTATGTGTACTGTTACGTTATGCATGTACTACGTTTCTGTAATAAAAAAAGAAAGAAAATCCAAACAATTCATCGTGCTATATAAAATATACACATTTAATATAAACAATATAAACATGTTAAGATACGGACACAAACATGGATACATATTTTTATTATATACAAAATATACCGTACATAAATATTCAAGCAAGTTCCATATAAAATTAAATATTCCAATACAGTCTTCTTCAGTATCATCCTTCTCGACCTCTGAACAGTGTTTCCTAATGCATGCCCTGCCATGCAGGGGCCCTGGATGAGGTGAATATGCAACTAGGGAATTTTTAAAGGCTTGTTTCATTTATTATCTTTGACGCATTATTTTCAAATTGTTATTATTCTATAATAAATGGAAATGGATATCTATATAAGAATAACTACCATATTTGATATTTTATGACCAAATGTGCTCAAATTAGTCAAATATAGTTTGTACAATGCAATGCAACGTTTTCTTAGCGACTTTATCAATATCAACGTCATGCATAACGTTATGGTGGTAGATCAAAGTTTGAGCCGATAAATTCGACTTAGGATACACGATGACTCTCAAACAACACCACCTTAAATAAAATGCTTATTTTTTTTTTTTTTTTGTAAAATTATACATCTCCTTTATATTACAGAACATTACTTTTGTTTATAATTTGCGTTAAAGATGGAAAATAGGCCATTGAAAAAAAAAATTTAATTACACAATAACCCTGGAAAACCCCTGTTACAATAAGGCAAAAGAAACGTCTTCACAATGAAAAAAAAAACACCACATTTCATGACGCCCAGTTTCCCTGGTAGCCTTTGAAGTTACCTGGCCCTTTGATCTGTGACACCAGTGATCAAAGAGATTAATTGGGGTAACGGTGCGCCAGCTTAATTGCGGTACTACGCGTGACTGACCACTGGTGACACACGGTAACCGAGACTCCCATTTCTCAGTACCCGAGACCTCAAAACACGGTAACCGAGACCTCCAAATCGAGGTAACCGAGACTTTCGGACCGTGTGTCAATAAGCACTTCGATAATTATGAACACAATAAAATTATATGCATATGTTTGTAAATACGTAATACTGATGAAAGGTGTCGTTTTATCATATCTAATCACAAAATAGGCGGAGGTTGCTGTATGGGAGATAATTTGCCTCAAATTAATGCTTAAATTGAAAGGTGGCTGATCAGCGCGCTGATCAGCGTTTTATACTGCAGACCGCTGATCAGCGCGCTGATCAGCGAATTATACCCTCCCGTTCCATTTCCGCCAGCTGAGCGAGCCGACAGTCTGGGAGCAAAAGTCAGAAACTGGTAAGAAATGGGGTAAAACTTAAATTATCGGTATGAAGATCAAGCAGAAAATTTCCCATGCCATCTAGATTTCAGTTACATTTATTTCGCGGTGGTCACATTTTAATTCTTCCCATTCCATTTACCCACTGCTTAAATAAACCGCCTTTGCCATGTATGGTCGCCTAGACGCTGGCACAGTGCCAAGTGTTGTTCACCAGTTCACAGCTATAAGGTGAAGCAAACTTATTTCAAATTTAATTTTATATTCATATTGCCAGTGACATCAGTCAGTGACCATCACACACAGGGAAATCACTTGTGAATATAAATTCTAAATCTCATAAAGAGCTGAGTGTTTCTAACACTGTCACGGTCAGCTACAGATTTTGCTTTCTGGAGATCTCGGACCTTTTACATCTCGGCCCACACGAAGTCGGGCCACTTAGTACAATCTCGGACTACCCTGTTGACGATCTCGGACTACATTCCGTACCATCTCGGACCACTATATCGGACCCGTTCAGACCTCGATCATACTCATGGTGTCGTTGTCAAATGTATATGTTCCATCTTCAAACAATGTTAAAGCTAATTATTAAAACATTATTACTCCACGCATAACTGTTGCCTCTCTCTCTCTTTATCATTCTCTCAATAATTAATCATTCGCTCCATATCGTCTTAATACTAATTTATAAATAATTCTAAAGTTTGTGCATTTGATCGTGTATTAAAGTATACGAGTGTATGTGATAAAGAATGAAAGAAAGACAAAATGAATGTAAGATTAAATTATCGAAAGAATGAATTAAAGATTGAATGAGAGAAAGATTTAATGAATGAATGAAAAAACGAATGAATGAAAAAAAGATTTAATGAAAGAATGATTGAATGAATGAATGAATGAAGAATGGATGATAGACAGACAAAATAAATGAAAGATTGAATGCAGGAAGGAAAGAATGAATGAAAGGAAGATTAATGAAAAAAAAATAATGAAAGAAAGATTGAAGGAATGAAGGAAGGAAAGAATGAATGATAGACAGATTGAATGAAAGAAAGATTGAATGATAGACAAAATGAATGAAAGTTTGTATGAGACTAAAAGAGTGAACGAATTAATGAAAGAATGAATGAAAAAAGATTTAATGAACGAAGGATTGAATGAATTAATTACAGAAATATTGAATGATAGACAGACAAAATAAATAAAGATTTAATGAAGAAATGAAAGAATGAATGAAAATAAGAAAGGTTGAATGATAGACAGTTTGAATGAAAGATAAATGATGGTTAGACAAAATGAGTGAAAGACTGAATGAGAGAAAAATTGAATCTCGTTTTTATATTGTATATATACGAAATTCTGATAAACTTTTTTCAGCTCTTTGAGTTTAAATATGGTGTCAATTCCCACTTTTGAATTTCTGTTTTATGTATATATCTAATCTACAACTGTTTTTACTGTTTAAAATTATTTAGTATAGTAGTTGAATTGTAGATATGTTACAGCGATAGAGCAGTTCTGATTCTTTGATTCACATATGCTTGTTTGTCCATTATTGGTTAACGTAGTTTATTACAAATTTCATTTTTCGGTTTTCATACCTCTTTTAATATTGTTTATATTTAATTCTAATAAATTCTTTCATTTCCAATTTGGTTAGAATATGGTGTCATGTGTGTCACACAAACTATTATAAATTAAGTGTAATTAAGGGTGTGTGCTTGTGTGTGTCAAATGTTTTCTGAGTGGATATACATACTGAGCTATGTCGTAGGCCTAACTTGTCCAAATGAAATTTTTAATATCTGAATCGCGCGCAGACGAAATAATTTTGTGTATTATAAACATTACATCGGTTATTTAAAAACAGTTTAGGCGGCAAGGACATGTATGTTACTTTGGTCAGAGATCGTAGTTGCCCGATCGCAAAGTGGTCCGAGATCGTAGTGGCCAGATACAGAGTGGTCCGAGATCGTCGGCCCAGTGGTCCGAGATCGTAATGGTCCGATCTGAAGTGGTCCGACTTTGTGTGGGCCGAGATGTAAAAGGTCCGAGATCTCCAGGTACCCAGATTTTCAGGGAATAATAAAAACAACATGTATTGCTAGATTTAAGTCTTTCCTAAATTTAGCCTGTGATGTTACACTTTGCACCAGCCCATCACATCATGGCCCAGTCTCTGTTCTGGATGAAATCTACCTTGCACATAACAATGCCAAATGCTTTTACATTTGCTTAATTAACCTTCATATGATTATAAGAGCAGGATCTGCATTACTGAGGATTATGGTACCAGAGCTGGGGTAATTGAAACTGTAATTTGTAATATAACATATTAAAAATAATTGTAATAAATAAATTTTGAAAACTATCTGTAATTTAAATAACATTTCAGTTACAATTGAATGAAATGTTCTGCCTGAAGTTAAAGCAGAGTGTAAGTTGTATAACAGATATTACCAATTCAAGAAAAATATATTTTCTTTTTAGGCATATTTGTACAGGAATCTTAGTGCATGATTTAGTCATAAGAGGCCAGACAGGACTGGGTAGGTTAGTTGGTCACCTGGCTGAAAACCCCTACTGTCCAGTGATGTACTCCCCTGTAATTAGCTCCACTTGTCATCACTTACATAACAGCTGGACAGAGAGCTGGTATAGACTTGGCTTACAATAATTTACTGAACCATGGATGCCAGTCCTTGCCACCAAGGGTTTATATGATTTTGAACATGCATGGAAACTGCCCCTTGATTGGGATTGGTAAGGGAAGCACTCAGAATTAAAGGCAATGAGGTGGTCTCCAATAAACCTACATTATAAACTTACTTGCAAAAACTGCCAAAAGGGACGCCCCCCCCCCCCACACACAAAAAAAAGCAACACATACACCTGCCTATAAAAGCATAAATAAATCAATCACTTTATTTGTAGATTTTTCTTTAAATTTACTAGTAATCATAGAAATGCATTATAATAAAGAAGATCCTAGTAATGAAAATGTCATTATAATAAGAAAAAAGATATCCTAATATGAACTGGTGTGATAAAATTAAGTTTGCCATTTTTTTAAAGAAGAAAGTGGCATTAACCAGCATTTACCAACGGCATGGACTTCATGAGAATTATAAAAAAAAGCCCCTCCCCTTGGCATTCCTTATATTAATATCATCGGATTATACATATAATAATGTTCATATATTATGGAAGAATGATTATTATAATTGTACATGAAACATTTATACTTTACTCATATGGAATGAATTTGGATGTTATTTTCAGGTGAAAACATTTGCAAGGAACATGGCCCTTCATTGTGATCCCAACAATGTAAAGCAGATAGCAGCTATACAGAGGCATTTATCAGGAGCATTTTTGCTGGTCAACAAATACAGATGGATAGTTGATGCTTACTTGTCGGTGAGGCATGACTTTAATAAAAGGGATTAGTTTTAAACCACACTGAACTAAGAAACAATAAATTTCAGGTTCATCCTAAAATAGGTGATAGGTAATCATGTATACTTAACAAATTATTTATTTTAAAATTATTTTATCACTTATTACCTTGTGAAACACTTTTAAGGGGGAAAATAAATCATGACTCTTTTTGATGGAAATAAATAAAAAAGCCTTTACAAATGCAGATCATGGTGTGAGGAAAGTGTTTAAAAGGATGGTTTCACTGGATCAGTATAGATGAAAATATGTTTTCCAATTTTGTCTACAGGACTATTTTGTTCATAAACATGGGGAGAGGGTGCATCCATCATGGTGGGATGTACTACAGAAGATGGAGCCACCAGAGTTGGCTCTTTTATTGAAGCCAGGAGCATACAGTACCAAGTAGGTGTTTTTTATAAGTAAACTACAAAGCACTCAGAGACCATTCATACCACCTGTATACCTCTGGCAACATTCTGAAACACTAGAGCCAGAATATTACCAGCATCCAGATTAAAGATACATACAAACATTTGTGATAATATATATGCATAATTTCACTTCATTAGTTTGTTTTTGCTGAATACTAAACTTCCCTAGCAAAACCACCCCAGAGCATGGACATATCTTCAATTCACCTGTTTTACTCATTAGAGTGGTCTGTGTGTGTTTAACACAATCCACGTGTGTCTGTTTACCATAACAAGACTGCATGACCAAAGAATTGACCTTGTGCATGCGCCAAAACTCCCAAACAAGTAACACAGATAAAGTCACACATGAGTAACATGGGCTGGAAGATTGAAAAATCTTGATTTTTATAAGTTGCGCAGTACAGCCACCAGGTGGCATGTGTGTGATGTACATGTTTTTAACAAACTGAACCACGTTTTCCCTACATGTGTTTATGGGCAAGCAAACAATTTTAAAATGAAGATACTTAAAAATTTAAAGAAAGGAGAAAACACTATATTCCATGTATTTTTCTCATACCTGTGAACCAGAGAAACAACTAGGACAAAAATATAATACTTCCTTGAAGAAGTATAATATGCCTAATAGTCACTTCAGAATGTTGAACGGCAAGGTTATGTGTGTAGAATTATTATAGTTTCTTATCTCTCACAGGCATGTCTGGCCATTGTCACTTCTAGCCTTCAAGAAGTGTACAGATAGCTACTCTCTACCAAGGCAGGCTGTGGAACTGGAAAACGTCCTGTTTACTCAACCTCAAGAGAATAGCAGCTCCAAGGATGCTCAAGAGGTCAAGATTGGCAATGGTAATTTTATCATTTTGTTATCAAATTAAAGAAATTGGTGTGTGTGTGATCTTTATCAGGGGGATACAGTGGTTTTTTTCACCCTGATCTTGCACAGTTTAGTTATTTGCTGAATGGATAGGTGTCCCCTTTCTGTTTATGATATAATGGTATTTGTGCAGATTAATTTATATAGATATAAGCTACTATTTATTTATGGTAAGAAAAGAGGATGTTTGAGATCACTTTAATCCATTTCTGCATGTGCATATAGTCAGTGGCCCTACCACTATCATTACAGTAGTCTTAGCATATGAAATATTTCATTTAATGGGAAAAAAATTCCTGAAAAAAAAGTAAAATAATATTACAAAAAATTTTTCAAAGTATACTTCTGAAGAAAGTATTCTTTTGTGGCAAAATCCTAATTTGAATATCGATTGAAGTATTGACTTGAATACACAAGTTTGATCAGCTATATTTTTAGCAAATTGTGCATTATAATGGCTACCAGTATGTCAGCTTTGAGGTTTATACATTCAGTTTCAGATGGAAAATCAGAAAAGAACATTAAAGATGGCCAGTATCTACTACTACAGCACTGTTACAGACGTCATGTTAAGCCAAAGAAACAGCATGAAATTACAAACCTTGGCAAGGTGAGCCAACTGGAGGAACCATAGTGCTTATACATTGTACCTGATTAACCCAGTGTAAAACAAATCTGGATTTTTTATTGAAATGTTTTCAAGTGAAATGCATGCTTTTGCCCAGCAGCAAAACAAAATAAGTTAATTAGCAGCGAATAGTTATGAACTTCAATACACAGGAAAACAGTATCATGTAGATACAAAGTTATCTTGTGGATGGAGGGGGCCCAAGCAAATATTACTGGCCCTGTTCATCTGCTTCCAAGTTACAAAGCAGATCAGCATCAATAAGGTCAATGTTACATCAAAGCAAGAAGATGCAACTACAATTCTATAATTAAATTTATCAGTTATTTTGAAAAATATCATTTTATAGGAATATTTTATTAGAGCTGGTATTACAGACATATATCCATTGCCCTTGATGGACTAATTAGGGGCTAAATAAGAAATGAAGAATTAAGTTTTAATTTTTAAGATGCTTTGGATTCACTAGATGGAAATAAGAAAAAACAAGGTAAACTTTGTTTGATTGTAGTTCACCCTTCACTCTCCAGGAGGCAGTCAGGGTTAGTCTCTGACTGTCTCAATCCTCGCTTGTCATCATCTTAAGTTGTCCTCTGTATGATATCTTGTGAATGTGAGAACTTTTGAAGGGCTGCATATTTTTTCTTGAAATTTGAAACACAAATTGTTTCTACCAGAATCTTGGAAAATTTTGAAAACTGGTGACCTTGGCCATGAGATCAAATCCTCCAAAATGTAAAATTTTGGGAACCCCATATTAAAAATGTCCTCAAATTTGACACATGACCTGTTTAAACCAAGATTTTGGATGATTGAAAACTAGTGACCTTGACCAGGTATTTCAAGGTTAAATAGCTGAAATGTTGTTCATCATCTTTAGGAATTTTTGTGAATGCAATAAATTTCAAGTTTTGCATAATTTTCTCTTAAATTTGGGCACAAATTGTTTTACCCGAGTTCTCAGAAGAGTTCAAGTACTGTTGACCTTAACCTTGATACCCATGGTTAATTGTAGGATTATTGTTGTCCTAATGACTTTGGAAGTACCAAAGATTTTTCTCTCTATCTTGAAACAAGTTTCTTCAACCAAGCTTTGGGAAGAGTTTTAGAACTCTAGACCTTGATCTTCATGGTCAGACCTGTGGATTAATATAATTTTTTTTCCGAAACATCATTACTTTTGAGAAAGTGCATATTCTTTACCCCTCAAACTTGGGTATGGCCGATATGGGAGACATATCTGTATTGCACATTCATGTTTATGTTGTGTCTGTAATCATAATGATGGTTTTATTTCTGTCAGGCGCTCTGTTCAGTGTGTGAAGCTTGCCGTACTAAGAGGGTGGTCGATGTAGGAGCAGGACAGGGCCACCTCTCTCGGCTACTTGCGTTTGGATACGGGTTAGATGTCACCACTGTGGAAGCAGCAGACTGTCATGCACCAAAAGCTCAAAAGTTTGATAGGTAGGTGTAACAGCTAAGTCAGGGAAACGAATGTGCTCCAGCTAGAGCCTTGCGTTGCTGCCATTTTGTGCCACCGCCAGCAGAGTTGGTATCAAGCTGAGTCAAGTTTAACAGGAGGCAGCTATTATTTCATTAAGCCAAAGGTAGCCAATTTTGTGCAGCTCAGTTTGGCTTGAGACAATAATTAATACAAAAAGATAAATCTTTTACCATTAAATATGCCCAAAACAGAATAATTGTTTATGTATGATAGTGTTGACATATGAAACGACCAGGATAAACTATTATATCACATATATATAATCACAAACTTGTTAAATGATTAAAATGCATGCAATATGTCAAACGTAGTAAAGATAACATGTACTTTGTAACATCATCAAATGAGGCTTTCAGGTCAGTTTTAGACAGCCAATATTTTTCAAGTCAAGTCGAGTCTTACTTATGTCAGCCATCTTTGTCCAAAGCAGCCACATTTGTGTGCCTAACACGGCTCCAGGCTCTAGCTTGAACTCTCTAGATGAAGAAGTCTGAAACCCCTCCCCCGATTGGTGCCATCAGGAAATAATAGATAAGCACTTTGAACAGTAAGAGAAAATTAGAGAAGTAAAATTAGAGATGAATAACTAAATGCTACCAATAAATCTTAATTGATGTCATGTCAAGTCCAGTACACTTATAAATAATTGATGTTTACATTATAATCCAAAAGTCTGCCAATTCACAGATCACTTACACACCTGTGTCACCAGTATGATTTCCTACTAAATTTTGTAGTTGTTCATGTTTTTTTTCCAGTTTTGTTTGTTTCCACTCATCTGATACTCAGTCAGTCGTGAATTTGCCAGACCAGTGGCATGTTTTCACTGCAGAGGCACTGCCTTCAGATTTATGCTGAACTTATTTTCATGGATATGTTTAGTGATGCCTATTCAGCTACTTGAAATTATATAACCCTTTCCTTTTGTCTCTAAATGTACTTTGTTTTCAACTTTCAGCACTAGAGTTATTAAATATTTAGATTGTGAAAATAAAATCTCTTAAGTTTGTGATTTTTTTATCTCAGTTAGACAGTGACTGTGAAATTATCAATATGCAGTAAAACTAACAATTTAATTGAACAAATTTTACAGTGAGCTGTTTAATTCATATTAACATTTCACTTAGTTTTAAATCTAAAGGCAATTATTTTGTTTCTTGCAGAGAGGTACATAAGGATATTCGGAAAGGCATTGTAGGAAAAAAGGTAAAACTTGCTCTGTTCAGAAAACACTCTTCAACAAACATTACCGCTGCTCCTGTATAATGGTATGATATGACACATTTTCTAATGTTGACTTGTCCATTCCCTGCTGAAGCAATATTAGATTTCAAATATATTTTCTTCAGAGATTGTATGTATAGTAAGTTCTGTTTAACTGAAATGAACTTAAATGGGTCTGTACCTACAGATTGCATGAAATATACCACTGTGATTTAAATGTAATCACATCAAGAAAATGATCAGAAATACAAATAAACATATCAGTAAAACTATGATGAAATAATACTAAAAATAAAACTTTATTGTTCACTCTTACCAGTAGGGAGGAAAATATTCTTTGGAAAGTGAAATTTTGAGGGAATGATTGTCTCCAGCCTGAAATGTATTGTGTTTATACAGTCCTTGAAAAAAATCCTTATGTAATTCTTGATCTGAATACAATAATTGGTTTTGGTTTTTATGAGTTTTTCCATTCCTTTTAGAAATTGGGGGAAGCCTCGATAATGGGTCAATAATTTGTTTATGTTCTTGTAAAATGGGAACTCAAAGCTACTCAAATCACGGGAAAATGTGGAAAGGCAGAGAATTAGATTACCCAAAAAGAGAACTTAGTCAACTGATGATAGTTTATGACATTTCAAAATACAATATCCAACAGATGATTTACTATAGTAGTATTTTAGTGGGGGAATAAGTTAAAATTATCCTGAATATTTTAAAATCCAAAGGGGAAGATTCCTAGGGGAGATTGCATCATTTTTGTCATCATGTTAAACTAATGGATCTCTGTCAAACAGAGAGCCTTTATTTACAAAATACTGCAGTCTATAGAACTTTGTTTAGTTTTTCAGAAAGTTCTAAATTAGTTTCCCAAGTGTAAACTGAAATCATTCTGTTTTCTAGATATCTAGTTTCTTTCACTTTAAGTTCCAGAAAAAGAAGAACAAGAAAAAGACAAATCAAGGTCAAGAAGAAGAAGAGAAAGGAGTGTGTCCAACATTCCAAGTGAATGAACCCTGCCATCTAGTGGCAAGAATAGATCCTAATGTAGGTGTGGATGAATTCCTGAAGCAGATCTCTCATGCAAGAAATTCCAAAAACCATAGTATCTCAAGAAACACCCTGCAATCAGAACCTTTATCTGAAACAGCTGAAAATGAAGCTGTCAGATCAGTGAGTTCAGGAGTTACAGACATTATTAAAATGGACAATATGTCAAACCAGCCTCAAAATAGTCCAGAAAATGAGCCTATTGGATGCTGCCAACCAGTGGCAGAAAATGAAACTACAGAAGATGGTGTCATGTTGGTGCATTCTTGTCCTGGGAATGACCGTATTGATAAAATAATGTCTGCCAACACTAGAGTTGAAGACCAGGATAGTTGTCGTTTTGTGTTGACAGGCCTACATGCTTGTGGGGATCTCTCACCAACAATGCTTCGTGTGTTTGTTCAATGTCCCTCTGCTGTTGGGCTTGCATCAGTGACCTGCTGCTACATGAAGTTATCAACTAAGTAAGTGAGGTTTTTCTTTTTTAAAGGATTCCACATGTTTAAAATATTTGAAAAATATTTGTATGTATTTCCAATGCATGGGAAGATTTTGGATTTTGCTGATTTAGAAACTTTCCATGAATTTCACTCAACAGATGGCTATGGCAGGTTTAACTGGTCGTAAATAAAGAAAATTTATGAGCTGAAATTCACCTCCAGTGATGGTTTTACATCGTCAGACATTTTATTGGTTTTCCAACTGACATACCTTATCAGAAAATTAAACACAATGTCTTTTTAGCTTACAACCAATACTGTTATATTACATTTGTGTAAAGGCTATAAAATTGCTTTGTAAGAAAAGTATTATGATTATAAAAAATACTAATTGTATCCGCCAAAACACTGTGTTTTCAGTTGGACGCCGACGCCCCCAACCTGCCGCATAGGTTTCTGGAGAACTCCTCCGTAAACACTGATAAGAATTTTTTTTAAATTTGGAATTATGATCAGGTCTTATGTGAACTGCTGTGCCCTCATTTTTGGTTGACCTCTGACCTTTCCTCTCTGCCCAGCTTCCATTTGTGCGTCTGTTTCCTCCCATAATAAACCCACATATCTTGGGAACTGTTTGACTGATCAGGCTAAAATTTTGCACAAATGTAGCCCCTGGACAGCTAAAAATTGTGGCGCCACCTACAACCATTTTTGCACAGCGTCTTTCTGTTCATCTGCCTAGGGATAAAATCACTCATATCTCTGCATTGGTTGGACTTATCCACCTGAAATACTGTATGTGTATACATCCTGGACAACTTTCTTAATTTTATGACAGGTGGTGCCTACATTTATGTTTACGCTGCAGACATCCAGGCTTATATCAGGACTGGTTTGCTGTATCCTCCTAAAATTTTGCATGTTCATAGGTCTCACATAGCATTTTTTTATTATATACAAAACTGGAGGTGCCACCTGCAACCGTTGTTGCACAGCATCTGTCTGTTTGTTTGCTCTGGGCTAAAATCACTCATATCTCATTAGTGGTTTGACTTATCTGCCTAAAATTTTGCTTATGTATACATCTTGGACAGCTTTCTGGATTTTGTGGTAGGTGGCGCAACTTACATACACATTTCGGCTGCTGACATCCATGCTAATATGCAACACACCGCACTATTTCCCCTTGAGGCTCGCTAAATGGCATGCCATTTTGTAGATACATATCATGATCGACTTGAAGGTGAGGCTAATGCAGGGAGTCTAGCAATATATAATGACTTTGAAAGACAACTTATCATTGTGTAGGAAATTCTTGTGAATAGCTATTTCTGACTGAACATGAAGGTATTAATTAATGCCTCACTTCACCTGCCCTGCTCTGATTTTGGCAGATACACGTAGTCGCATGTTGACTACCCGTATTCTAGTTCTATGTTTACTTAAAAGAAGAGATTTCATTGGCAAGGTCAGCAGGAATAGTTTTGTATGCATGGTTTTATGTATAATCATTCTTCGGTAACAGTGGGGGACATAGAAGTGGTGAGCATTTGTCTGTCATGCCTTCTGTGCATCTATCCGTCCAGCACACATTTGTTAGCGTGATAACTGGCAATGAATTTGAAAGACAGTAACTAAACTAATTTAACTCGCAGCATTCATGCACCTGATGAAGGGCAGGTCACAGTGGTGATAATGCTCAAATGATGTAAATGCAATAACTTGAAAGAATTTAAGGTACAGTCACCAAACTTGCAGCATTGATGTATCTCATGAAGGGTTAGCTCAAGCTTCAAATATGGACAACCTTGATGTAGTTTTCAAAGTTACAGAGGTAAACTTGATGGGTGACGTACAGGTTTTCACAAATTTTTTTTCCAGAGCTCTATTTCCATAACAGGTGGGGGACATAATAGATCTGTTCTACAGTTAAACCTTTCCCTTGTTTGTTACAGACATGCAAATGGTTCCTTGCAAGATGCCACAGAACAAGGTTACCCCATGAGCCAGTATGTCATGAATATACCAGACCATCATCTTAGCTTTGAGGCTCGCGAAATGGCATGCCATTTTGTAGATACATATCATGATCGACTTGAAGGTGAGGCTAATGCAGGGAGTCTAGCAATATATAATGACTTTGAAAGACAACTTATCATTGTGTAGGAAATTCTTGTGAATAGCTTTTTCTGACTGAACATGAAGGTATTAATTAATCCAGGCTCACCCAGGTCAATGAACAAAATACAGTAGAATGCGGTTTTTCTGAAAGCATCAGGGATCAAACTTTTCATTCGGAAAAACAAATTTACAGAAATTCTGTTGAGGGTCTATGGCAAATTTATACGACAGTTATTGATTAACTTGACACTGTATGAATAACGGAACACCTTGTTTCTTTTCGACCAATGTAATTTATGATCAGAACTATTAAGGTTCACCACTCGGCTTGACCACCTGACTGCAAACCTTTGTGACTCATAATTTCAAAAATTAATTTGACGTTTAACATGCTTGAAAAATATTTTGGAAATACAATTAAGTTTTCTGTGCCCTATTTTAAATTTCGGAAAAACAAATTTTTATGGAAATTCGGCATTTGGAGATACGGCCCTCTACTGTACCTGTGATTATGCTCTCACACTATTTTCCACTATGACCCATGTGCTGCTTGCAGATAAGATGTTGTAATGGTTTTGCATTTCAAGTAGTAAGGAAGGTTAGCTGGGGATGTGGAAAGCAGACATTATTTAAATTAGTTTATTCAGAAAAACTGGTCACTGCATGACCTTTAGAGTCCAAACCTCTAGTTAAACTACTTGAACATTTTCATTACAATGCTATTCTGGTATTTGAGTCCTGAATTTTGACCTCTTGTGTATTTCAGAAAACTCTGAAAACCTGATTGCCCACTGCTACAGGGCAGCACTACAAGAAATCATCCACCAGAAGGACCCAAGTTTAATTCATGGATGTATCAAGTTAACCCTGAAGAAAACACATTTGATGCCATTTGAACAGTGAGTCAAATCCTGGAATTGGCTGCATCCAGATTTAATATTTTTATCACTATCATACTGTCATTGAATGGATTTCATTTGTCCATCTGGTTACACTGAATTCATGTAAAGTTTTTTTTTACCATCAAAGAACTACTAATGTATGTAAAGCAGTTTCCAGAGTCTTAGAAAAGCAGTCAGAAGACGCACATATACCTTTGCCAAGATCAGTATAAAAATTTGATGTGTTTTTCACAATAGAAACGTCCAGTCTACCAACTCCAGTATCAATCACAGGTGAGATGTGCTCACTCCACAAAAGAAAGCCCTAATACCAGTGAATGATTCTGGTCCTAACCTGGGCTAAACAAATTTACCCCATCTCACCAAAGTAAAGATTCTAAAGAAAAACGAGGTGATCCATATCACTTATACCATATTATTAAAACTTATCAGATTTTCCTTGTGTGTCATTAACAGTCCATCCATAATGTTTTGAGTAAAGTTGCTATACAACCAACCAACCTACCAACCAATGATGATCTATCATAGCACTTCCTAGTTGGGATTTGAAAAATTGCTGCCTACAGTAAATTGGTCTGTTTTCAGGTATGCTGCCCGAGCACTGAGGAAGCTTGGTCTGGAAGTTTCCTTAACTTCTGAACAAAGGGATGCAGTGTCAGTGCGACTTGGCCAGTGGAAGGATGTAGTTGCCTTCTACACGCTACGTCTTACATTAGCTCCAGTTGTAGAAGCCATTATTCTTCTTGACAGAGTTTTGTATTTGGCTGAGAAAGGTATGTGTTTTTTTCTGATCAAGAAATTATAATATATCAGTACAGGTTTGGCAATATATTTTCTGTAAACCATGGATATATGATGGACTAGAGAGTCTATTAAATTTAATCTGAAAAATATCTTGGAGCAGTATGGTTGCAGTTGAGAGATGGTAGTGCTATGTCACCTTATTGTGTGGTAGTTGTGGAGTTGTGTTTGGTATGCCTTGATGTATATGTTGAGCTTGAGGAAAATACGTACTCTTTGTTGTGCTAGTTATGAAGACTGTACCAATTTATGGTATTAATATTCAGTCAGAGATATAGTTAATCGTAATCCAATCAGTCATCTGTCAATGATTGATAGATCTATAAATCATGGAAGCTTAAATATTTTAAATTCTTTGTAAATAAGACATAAATTTGCATATATGAATGTAGTAATAGGTATGCATTTCATACATGAATATACTTTAAAAAATTTCTCTGTTTTTTTTCAGGTATGAAAAGCTGCTTGATTCCACTGTTTGATCCAAAGCTGTCACCAAGAAATTTCGTTCTAATTTCAACTAAAGAAGCATCGAATAATTTACATATTCCAAAGTGATTCATACATAAAATGTTTTATTAAATAGAAATGAGCTTTTGTTAATTATTAGTTATCTGAAAGTGAGTGGCGTGTACCTGATGTTATATGTACTGCAATGGATATAGGTAGCCATTTATTATCACCAAGCTAGTTAAGGTATAAACTTACTTGAAAAGGTGGGTAGTAACCTAATTGTGAGGACATGAAAACTCAGCTGACATCCTGAAATTCAGGGTTTAAATTGAAAGAAAACTGATTTTATCTATTTTTGTATCCCCAGACAAACTTGGGGATATTCTGGTTTTAGCACGACCCCCACAGCCATTGCAGATAATCTCTGTGTTTATATCTCAAAAATTATTTCATGGATATTTACCAAACTTGACATGTGCATAGATATAGCTCACAAGAGAAGCCCATCAAAAATGGGGTAATGCCCTTTACTAAGAGAGAAAACTTGAATAGGTCCATTTACAGTGAAAATTACACAAAATCTCAAATACCTTAAGAAGGAATGCATGGATTGATTTGTAATTAAAGTTGACTGAAGATCTTGGTTAGCTTTGTCTTGTACTTCAGACTAGGGGCACCATCTAATATCCTTTTCTTGTCTTTGTGTCTTTTAATACACCAATCATTGCCACTTGACAGTAATGTGAGCATTATAAGTAAAAAACTAATGGGGAGATTTCTATCATCCTATACACAGGCATAAGTACAAGTTAAAGATGAAGTCTGTTTAAATTAGGGTCATGACCGTTACTATGAAAGTGACCCTGACCTTAAATTCTTCCATATTTGGTGAAAAACCAACATTGTTTCTTCAAAGTCAAATCTGCTGATATGTAGGATTTTTGTGAACCCCA
This sequence comes from Sipunculus nudus, assembly GCA_026874595.1. NCBI lineage: Eukaryota > Metazoa > Annelida > Sipuncula > Golfingiida > Sipunculidae > Sipunculus > Sipunculus nudus. The sequence goes on along the minus strand of CM049313.1, from coordinate 54,554,377 downwards.
TATTTTTTTAAGTACCCTATCTTTTTTTCAAATGTGACACACAGATTGTTTTCACCAAGATGTCACACATGTACAGATTGTTTTCACCAAGATCTCAGACATGTTTGAGGACTGGTTACCATGACCTTGATTTTCAAGATAAAATCTGCATAAACACAGGGTTTTTGCTTAATCCATCATTACTTACCAACAGATTGTCTCGCCTGAGTTCAATTATGGGCAACACCCACCATATTTAATTAGGTCAAGGGTCACTAGGCTACTTTGTGTTGTCACTGCAATATCTTATGAAGAAAATGAAGGATTTTAATCAAACTGATCAGAAATGTTAATTGATAAATTATCTTGCCTAAGCTAGATTTCCAGCAAAATTCATGCATATTTAATGATATCACCTTGGTGACTTACAAAAAATCCTTTTTTTTCATTAAACTAATTATTCATATTTACCAAGTTTCTCACCTGAATTACCTACTCATCAAAATTCACATATATTTAATTAGATCAGAGTTCACCAGATACACGACAGGCGTATTATGCACATTTGAGGTGCTCTCGTTCTTTTCTTCAAATTGTCTCGACGAATGGTCTCCACCAAGATGTCAAACAAAGTCTAACATATTTAACCCTAACCCTGGTAGCCTTGTCAAAGATATTTTTGAAGAAGGGGGTCTATTTAGAATGGGGGATTCCTTAATTGTCTTGGAATACAATTGGCACATTTCATTACAATCTTCTCATCTTATGAATAAATAAAACTTTATTAGTCCTTAATATGAGAATGCCCCTTGACAGCCCCTGGTCCTTCTGACGATAGAAGCCGTTTTGCAAGTGAACCCAGCGTGACGAAACCATGCAGTAGGCGGACGACCAGGCACCCTTCCTGTATAGTGCATCCTATCAAGCACAGACAGGTGCAAGTCCTTCCTGTCTACAGTCTTCCATGCGTCTGTAGTATACCCTAAAGTTACGGACCATGAGCCGATCCTGGGTTGTGGTGCCGGGCGGCAGGAAACAGCTAGCTTGACAGCATGGAGGTCTGGGGGTGCATGGACATTGGCGGATAGTTGCACTGATGTCCAGCTGGCTCTCCAAATCTGCAAATGACGTTTTCCAGGCATTCTTGTTTCCTCGATTGGCTGCAGGCAGTTGCGGGCGAAAATTCTTGGATCACTTGAGTTCGGCGCGCCAGCCGATCACAATGAGGTGATGCTTGCCCGAGCAGGAAATGTTCGTACACGCCATGACAGTGAGACATTCATTGGATCGCTTCGCGTTATAGCAGGCGTCTCGCTAGGTTGTCAGTGACAACTCAGATAAAAGACGGAAGAACAGCCGATCGAGTCACGTCTGCGTTGTATATGAAAATTATGTATTGGGTAGGGTTGTATTATTTCGGTTTGTAGGATATTCCATATAATCCCTTAATAGATACACCCCTCCTACACTATAAAATTTCTCATTATTGCGCGTTTGAAAAAGTAGGTGGCCCTTAGGGTGGGGGAAGGGGGCATAAAGTTACTTGTCCAGGTAGCAGGCCTATAGGGTGTAAACCCTGCCCTATATATGGCTCTTAGGCAAGACACTTAGTAGCTATGGTCCTCGCGTATAAGGAAATTAAGTTATCCAACGGCATAGTTGAGTATCCCGTAACCCCCAAAATCTTTAAGTAAAGCGCATACCCCAAGGACTGGCAGTATGGTCATGTTTGGCATATAAATAATAATCGTTCTAAATTCGGACAGACCTTTCGGCCGTTTAAAACTCAAATTGCTATGTTGTGTTAGGAGAAGTCCTACAAGGTGTCGACTACAGCACAGTCCTCGCTACACAATGAGCGGAAGGTAATTTTCGCTTCTTGAGACGGTCCAGTCAACGTTGCTGCACTTTAACCTGGCGATGAAGGTGAGGTATTCGGCCTCGTCGTGCAGGCACGCCATTGCATGTTCCAAGTCATTCGCCTTGTTCCCTCCCATGATGTGGTATAAACTTTGGTCAAAATAGTCGGCTTGGTCGTCATAAGCATTCTTGATCCATGTGGGTATAAGTTGACGTCCTTGGCACTCTGTGTCTTGAAAAATTTACCATCACGTTCAACTTCGAGCGGTATTTCGTACTCTCGCTTAGTGGTCTTAATATCAAACTCCAGCTTGGCAGGATAAGATAAAACGAAAAATCATAAAGCAGTAGGAAAGCAGAGGTTCATTAAAGTCCGGCTGAAATTTGTTCCTATCCTTTTATGGAGTCCGACATGTACATTAAGGACACATTAACTGCCAGGATTCTTGATGTTTGGTTTATTATCAATAATCAATGTTCATTTCGGGTAAATGAGAAAACGAGCAAAGAGTTTACCTGGATGCCATCGAGTGATCTGACAGACGCCAAGTTTGAGGAATTTTAACACAAAGTTACATAAAAGATTGTCACATGGTTGTCTTTGTTCGCGGCTTCTTTTCACAAGTCATGGATTATCTTCTGTATGTGGCTTCTGTTTGAGAAGCTCGACACGCTTAGGTCGTAATGTAACTAATAGGATAATGCAGTATCGTCCATGGATCTGTCAGCAAATACACCAAGGAAATTACAAAAGACACCTTCATATTAATAACAGTGAGATTAAGCTGATAACTTTGATAACTTTTATTATTATTGAATTGTTAGGGGTGCGTGACTCATTATCTGCAGTTTCTCAGTTATCCCATGACAATTAGAGAAATAACGTCCCCGCGGTAGATCTCTTTTAATATAAAAATTTTTACCTGCAGATGAAAGTGTACAGAAATTGAACTTGATGGTAAAATGATTGCTAAAAACTTTCATAGCAGGTATTTAGTATATCTAGAAATTTTTTTTCCACGAAATTACATGCATGCAATTCGGATGATAGCCCCCTGCGTCACCCCCTTGCTATACGCCCCTCTAAGGAGAGACCCTTCTAAGCAGTCCCAGCATGCTTTGTCAGGCTATATAAACAAGAGCTCATGGGACCGGCTAATGTGGCCTAGGGGCAGGGCGCGGGGCTCAAAGCCGAATGATCGTGAGTTCGAATCTCAGCAGAGGCGGTGAGACTTCGCGGTGGGCACCCACATAGGGTGAGCTTTGCCGACTTTATGGGGGACTGTGCCAAACAGTCGTGTTTCGCGTACAATCGAGAGCGCCTTTCGGGGGTTCCTCGGATTTATGACACAGCTATGGGGATGACACACACTCAGGACCCGCAGGAGTGGAACACCGTGACTGGATGACACTAGGATAATCGATTAAAGAACGCATGTCACTGATTGTAATTTAAAGAAAATGAAAGCTTTAATTTTTAGCTCAGCTGACTATAAGTAATCTGAGCTATAGTCGTGGTCCTTTGCCCGTCGTCCGACCGGCCTTCTGGCCGTCCGGCCGTTAAGGGGGCACGTTTTTGAAACCGTTGGACGTACAAATGCAAATTTTGCATACAGTTAGATGTCCCCTTAATCTCCTACCATACGGAAATTGGGTCACTTGGACTTTTTCTTTCGAGATATTAAGAAAATACACTTCAAGACTGCCTAATATCAAAAACCACTGATCTGTTTTAATAATATGTAAAAAGCTTCCGTACATTTCCTATATACATACCAAAAATTAGGTCAGTATTGTGCAATGTGTTGAAGTTACGGGCCCAAACATAATGCACTTTTTTTAATCAGGAAATATATTTACTCATTTAACAAGAGAATTGCTGAAGCTAGAGACTTTTTTCTAGGATATAAATTTATTTTATCAAGATTCAATTGTTTACCAAAAATTAGATCTGAATTTTGCAATTTTTTAAAGATATTAGCATGAATAAAAAATCAATACCTTAAATTTTGTCCAAATTTTGCCATGGCACTTTTTTTTTCCTGTAAGCACTGTTGGTTTAATTTTCACAGCATATATAAATAAGGATGAAAACTTTTTAAATATGAAATTTCAAAGGAATTGATTGAAAAGAGTAGATTTTATTCAGATTTTCAAAAGCCATGTCAAGTGTTGTTTACATCAAACCCACCTAGTACTGCCTTAATTCACCTGTGTTATGTAACCCTATTCAGGCAGCTTGCCTTGGCTCAGCTTGGCCACTACTGGCAGGCTTCCTCTCTCTGCCCTGCACCCCCCGCCCCCTTCCCATAAACTAGATGAATGGTATAATTTTCTGTATTTGATTCATTCTTAATATAGGCTTTTGCTACAATTTACATTTAGTATTGTAATACCAGGCTTACAATGATTGAAGTGCACATTTAATTGTGTCCACAAAGTAGTGTATTGCTATGGAAGTGTGGATGTTTATCAGAAAAGGAATTCCTTACTTCAGAAGAGTAAAAACTTCACCAGGAGTGAAATTGAATTTTAATTTCAGTAATAAATTATAGCTGAGATAGTTATTAGCATACTGATATTGTTGGTCCCTCATTCAACCAACAGTGTGTATACTTTATTTGAAAAAGATGTTTATTTTATCAAATTTACTTAATCTTATATTTCGGTGAATAAAATTAAGCATTTAATGAAAACTCTAATGTACAAAACTTTTTAAAAGTGAATCAAGGAATAATCATGAAGATGCCATGTTGTGGCATTATTTTCTTTTTAATTTAGTTTAAACATTTGTGGTTGCATAATATTACTTGATGTGAGCTTAAGGCTGGAAAAATAATGATTGCAACTTACAAATCTGATATTTTAACTTATATTTTTAGCTTCTTTTACTACAAATTAAAAAAAAAAACTTGTAAATAAAAAAAGGAATATGATAAAAGCTATTAATGGAAAGAGTGGATATGCTAAAAAAATAGGGTTTAATATAAACTGAAATGCATTATTCCTCTGAAAGTGAAATCAGTCCATTCTGTCCGCTTTCCCGTCCATCTATAAATGTTTCATATGCATTACATGCAGTATCTCAAAATGTTTACTGTTTTTCTTCATGACAGTCTTGTTAGAGAATTAGTTTTGCAATCATGTTTAGAACTTTATTATGACCAAGTAGGTGAGCCATTTCCTCTTAGAAAAAAAAAGAGTTTTGCGGATACTATGTTTTTACGCGGGTTCCGCCGCCGCCGCGTTCGTTTCGGCTGAACTCCTCTGACACCCTTGGACCGACCTTTCCGAAACCCTGCATAGTTGTTCCCTCACCTATATATAGTTGTGCGTTTCAAAGACACTTGGCGCCTTTCTGTGCTGTACGAATCTGGGTGTCTTTAAGAGTGGTTGCATGTATTGAGCTGAAATATAGCATGTCAATAGATCTTGGACACTCGACCTGGTGATCGAGACTGGTGGCGCCATCTACAATACTTTTTGCGTAGTGTCCGTCTCTGCATTTGCCATCTGTTCGTCTTAGTGATTGTTCATTTTATTGCAGTGGCGTCAATTTTTCTTCCAGGATGGGGGGATGACTTTGAATACGCATATATATATACCTTTTTCAGCGACTCTGAATGACATATTCAAATATATATATATATATATATATATATATATATATATATATATATATATATATATATATATTAATTCTAAGCAAGGTTTAGATATATAACATTTTTTGTAAATGGATCTAAAATCTATAATTCTAATAATTAATATATTGCATTTGCAATATTATAATATTACTCTCTGAAAAGTGGGGAGGGGGGATGATTATTTACATTGACCATCCCCCCTTGCCAAAAAGTCTGCCGGGGGTCTTTGACATCTTCATCTCGTTAACAGGAAGGTGGCGCCATCTGAAATAGTTTTCGTGTTGCGTCCATGTGTACATTTGCTTTGAGTGAAAATTGGCATGTCCATCCATCTTGAAAGGTTTTCTCTCAAACCAGACAGGTGGCGCCACCTAACTTCCCTTTTCGGACAATAAATTAATGCCCTTTTCTCAGGAGTGATTTGCCGTATCGGCCTGAAATTGTGCTTAGATCTTGGACTCTTCCATCTTGTACACAGGGCTGGTGCGGCTATCTGTAATCTTTTTCCTATGGTGTCGATCCGTAATTTTGTTTCGCGTGAAAATTGCTTCGTAATTTTGTTTCGCGTGAAAATTGCTTACATCTGAAGAGTGGTTTAAGGTATTGGTAATCTGTTCATCCATACTGGAAAGTTTTCTCGTTAACCAAATAGGTGGCGTCAATTACCTTCCTTAATTTATGCCCTTTTCTTATGAGTGGTCTGCCGTATTGGCCTGAAATTGTGCATGTCTATAGATCTTGGATACCACCATCTCGTACTCATGACTAGTGGCACTACATGCAGTCGTTTTCTCTTGGCATCCATCCGTACGTTTGCTTTGGGTAAACATTGCTCATATCTCAGGAGTAGTTAAATGTATTTGTCTGAAATTTAGTATGTCCATCCATCTTGGGCAGTTTTCTCGTAAACTGTTGTGGTGTTCTTTCTCACACAAACATGATTCTAACAACGGAGTCCAGCAACAATTTATAGAGGTATATTTCGCCCCGGCTCGAGTATTAACTGACTTATATTTTTAAGAATACCTGGGACATGAACTACGGGCATGCGCCCTGGCTACCCCAGTATAACAAAAGAACATGCGACATCTAATCCGATGTTATCCCTGCTCTATACCAGTTTTAATGAATACATTTACCCTGCTTACATTTACATTTACCATAATTGTAGATGTCGCCACCAGCAATACACTTGTTAATACTAATACATGTATTTGACTCCAGGTGTCGCCATATTCATTACAAACCAGACAGGTGGCGCCACCTGCCTTCCTGTTTTCGTAGAATAAATTAATGCCCTTTTTCTCAGAGTTTTAGTGGACTTCATTCAGGAGTGGTGTGACATACCACTCAACCCATGCCTCACTTCACCCGTACCCCTCAGATAAAAGCGAATACATGTCGCTTGTCGAATACCCGTATTCTACTTGGTATTTCATTATCACCAAATAGCAAAGCCATTTCCTCTTAGCCTTTTAGAACATTTCTTTGCCGCCTGGACCCCCTCCCCCCCCCCCCCTTACCTCGTTGGTGAAGCTTGCTTTGTAAGGGAAGCGGCTGCCACCGACACGGGTTCGAATCCCGGATCGGCCCAAAACTTTCCCCTGTACAATTTGTCTTCGTAATAAAATGGGGGCTCCTCCAACGTGACGGTAAACTTTGTGACCCAGGGAATAAGCTCACCAAAGTGTGACTCCTGGGATAATTAGTCTTGTTCTGATAGCCGAACGCTCTTAAGAGGGGGTGTGTTACGGGTGTGTTACCGAACAGTCTCGCTGGTGAAGCTTGCTTTTCTAGCGGAGTAGTGCGGCGGCTAATGGAAAAATTGTTCAAATTGTGATAAAAGTGCCAAATTTGGTACAGTTGTAGTATTGTACCCTGGGTTTCATTTAAGAAATAGTTCCACGAAATATTCATGGTATTTCAGGGGTGGATCCTGCAATTACTTTGGGGGTACCGATGAATAAATTAGATAATTGATAAATAATGTCTAATCTAAAAATGTTCGATCAAGGCCTTTATTTTGCAGCACATGGAACACAGAAGTCTGCTGATGCTCAAACTTTACTTTCAAATGAAGTTAATTCAGTTTAACAAGCGATCTGCAATAATTATAATGGAGCAGGATGTATTTATTTATCAAGTATTGTGCAGAACTAACGCGATTTAGCACGATTCATGTAAATTATAACAAACGTAGGCTTACCATTAATTGAAAAATTAACTAAATAAAGGGTAAGGTGACAGCATGAATTATTACTATTTATTTTTGTCAATCAGCCTACTAAAGAGCAAGTTAATTATTCAGTAAAAATGTTTCGGAACTCTGCCTGTCTACTTTTCCTGTTCATATGAGGGCTCTAGACCTATTGAATTACAGACCTGTCAGAATTCCAATATGGTCACCACAACCCAACCGCTGATTTTCTTTCGCACGTGATAACAACAACAACATACTTCAGCTTTCCCAAATTCACAGGGATGATTGGTACATACGAGGCTTCAGACCTATTGAATTGAAGACTTGTCGGAATTCCAATATGGCCACAAGATCATAATGGGTGATTTTCTTACGCACCGGATATCTCAACAAGAGCATGTTTGATCTTTATCATTTTCTCAGGGATCATTGGTGCCTATGCGGACTGAATCCCTTTCCAAGAACAGAGCTGTCAGAATTCCAATATGGCTCCAAGAGCACAATTGGGTATATTCTTTTAAGCGCGATATCTCAACAAGAACAAGGTTGATCTATCTCATTTACACAGAGATGATTGGTACCTATAAGGGCTCCATCTCTATCGAATTGCTGACCTGTCGGAATTCCAATATGGCCACCAGAGCACTATCGTTGATTTTCTTTCGCAACAATATGCTTTATCTTTCTCAAATTCACAAGGATCGTTGCTCAAAATCAAATATGGCCAACAGACTACAATCCGTGATTTTCTATTGCACACATTATTTCAGACATATCTGCTTTAATATTATTTGAACCAGTAGGATTTTTTCCCTCATGCATATGGGTGAAAAACCTGTTTCTGTTTGTCATATTTTCAACTTCAACTTAATTTTTCACCCATACTTAAACAAGTCCAGCACTAGCAGAAATGCTAATGAAGAAATAGCAACATGGAATGCACATGGACGTAAGAACAAAATTAAATCAGTATAAGTTGAAGAATTGATAAATAATAACAGTATTGTATGTATCACTGACACATGGGAAACCACGGATGATGAATTTTCTTATGCATTCCAAGGGTACTTTGGTTATGGAATAGTCAGAAAGAGGACAGGGAGAGGAGGGGTCTTAGTCTACGTGCAACAGAAATTAAAGGGTATGATGGTACCTTAATTAATGAAGATAAAGATTTGACCATAGTTTGCTGCTATATTGCGCCAGCAGGTTCATCATTCTATGTGGATTAAGATCAAATAAATGGTATCAACAGGCTGGAAAATTAATTGGTAGATACTTTAGCAGAATTTAATGAATTTAATTCTCCTTGGTGATTTTAATGCTAGAACTGTAAATATAACGGATATACCAGATATACCAGGAGACTTAATTATGTGTTTAACTCCTTTTGGTAGCAGTGTAGTTGATTATGTAATTGTCAGTAGTTGTCTACTTCATAAGGTATAGATGGATCCTGTGTATTATCAGATGATCCATCCGATCACTTTCTTTAAGCTGTTCACTTAATATTATTAGACTAAGGAAAGAGCTTTCGAATAAACACCTATGCAAACTGACATAATGGGTAAAATTTTATCAGACTGATGAATATAAAACAAATATTTCAAAATCATTAGAATAAATAGAATGTGCGTTACTTTTCAACACATTTAATGAAACCTTAGAAACATATCCGGACAAAGCAAGTGAGGCATTGGTTAGTATTTATCAAAATATATCCTACAGACATAAACACAACTTCCGAGAAAACATGAAACTGAAGCAACCAAAATGGTATGACAAAGAATGTGAATTTGGAAAAATGAAAAATATATAGCTTTGAATAAGTATAGATGTACAATATCAGATGGCGACTTACTTAATTATTAACAAACAAAAAACAGAGGTTTAAAAATTATGTGAAGATAAGAGAGGGAATCATCCAAGCCTCAGAAGTGCAAAAGGTGATAGGTGCAAAAGACACTGATTCCATGTGGAAAACGTGAGATTTTTAAATAATAAGAAAATTGTTACAACAGTAGAACCGGTACGTTGGTACAAACATTTTAAGGAACTTTTGAATTCATCAACACATGAAATTAATCAAAAGTTTTGGGATTAATACTCTGGAATATTTAAAAGATGTATTAGAAATTGAAAATGATACAGAGCTTGATGGACTCATTACACCATGTGAAGTACAGAAAGCCATAAATGAAATGTAAAAAAGGAAAGGCCCCAGGGCCTGACGGGATAACGGTAGATATATTGAAAGGTACATATAGTCACATATCGTCTCATATATTACAATTACTTAATAGTGTATTAGGAAATGGATTTTTCCCAGCCTCTTGGAGCAAAGCATTTATTGAACCAATTCACAAAAAGACTTCCACCATAAAGATCCTAAAAAAATTATGGAGGTATTTCATTACTTAATACCGTGCGTAAACTATTTACAAAAATATTGAGATGTGTAAAATACTGGACAAAACTAGTACATTATGGTTATAATAGATATCCAAAGCGTATATATAACTCGCTGTTTAATCTAGCTATGAATGGAAAACAAACATGGGTTACTCATATAAGAAGCAAAATATGCAGCCCAGGTTTTGAGTATGTGTGGATGAATCAAGAAGTAGGAGACATTAGAATATTTTTGGCTAAAATAAAGGAAAGAATTATTGATATGGCAAAACAAAACTGGTCTTATGATGTAGAAGTAAATACTAAATTAAATTTATATGGTACTTTTAAATACTCTCAATTAATGGAGAAATATTTACTGTGTGTGACCAATACCAAGCATAAACAAGCGCTAGCCAGATTGTGATGTTCATGTCATGATTTGATGATTGAAAAGGGAAGGTATACGCAAATGAATATAGAGTTTGTTGGTTTTCAAGATTTGTTTGTAGAAATAAAACTTTAAAACGCTGTTTAGTTGTACATTTACGATAACATTTTAAAAGAATGTACACTGATAATTAAATATTATCCGCCCTTGATAATTAAATATGACCCGCCCCTGGAAATTCAGGGGTTTATTTCAGTGCTTATATGGAAATGTCTATAAACTGTACATGATTTTTAAGCACGAAGCAACATACGTATTGTACGATGAAATATGTAATGTTTATACAGTGAACCCATACCACGTAAGCAGTACCCCCCCCCCCCCATTGCCCTCCCCCACCGTCTCCTATATTCATCAAAGGGGACAACGACGAGATGTGAATTGAGAATAGTGATTATACCTTACTTTAAAACAGAAGATTTATGTCATATTTAGCAATAAATTAACTTCAGTTAACTATATGTCGTTTAATGGCAAATAGTCATCTTTTAATTACAAATGTTAACATTAATGAGATCACATAGGTAATTTAACATTTCTCATGATGATGTTAATTAAATGGAACCAAATATTCCAAAATTTAACCTATATATAAGGAATGTATAAGATGTAATGTAACTATCATGATCTTCCGTGTATTTTTCATATAAATTTGAGTACCCAACATTTAACGTAGGATCCGCCCCCGTTACACTGAGAAGATTTGGTGGAACTAATAAAAAAATGAAAATGTATTATCAAAACTTCATCTCCACCAAATTTAGTACTTTTATCACAATCTGAACAATTCTTCTGTATTTTGCCGTTAACTGCTGCACTAAAGCGGTTGGTACGCCGGACTTGTGCGCCACCGACATGGGTTCGAATCCCGGATCGGCCCAATATTTTCCCCTGAGCAATTTGTCTTCGTAACAATACAATATATATGTGTGTGAGTGTGTAAAGGACTAGCCACCTGGACCCATTCATGGACAGCATTTATCTCTATCACCATCTCAAGCCTGTCCGTCTCCTCGCTGAAGCATCTTTGCATTCTATTCAATTAAACCTTTCTCCTTTTGAGGCATAAATGGGGAATCGTCGTCCGACCGATCGATGGGGTTAAGTGAATTATATACAATGAAAGAGGCGAAAACCGCATGATGCAGCCAACCAGGTGCGTCATCTACCGCAACTTGGTCTTCAGTTGGTCATTCTGGGGCATAGGCTTTAGGATAGCAACTTCGCATCCATGTATTACCCCAAATCTTCGCGCTTCGCAGCATAAATTTAAAATAGCTATAATAGCTAATAAACCTCCATGATTCTGCAATAACAAGTTGTCCTTGGTGCGGCCTACTTCACAGGTTGTCCATAGGCGAAGGTCAGAGGTCAAGCTAGTAGCCAAGCAGGCCTTGACAACCTCACAGCTCTCCCGCTGAGTCCAGAAATTGTCCGTGCTTCAGGATTGTCAAATAACACAGGAACCCTGGTGTGTGTACAATACTCTGTGTAAACTTTCAAAGTGCAACAGGTGCCGAAGTTGGCGAGTCTACAGTCGCATCCCCTTGTCAATAACATGGTATTATTCCGTGAACTATGTATATATGAGTGACGTTCATATACAACCATTTTACGTTTTATTTTTTTTTATCAGAAAGGTTATTTTCTTGTATAATGATACATTTATATGGATGACAGCGTGAGTGCATATAAATTAATTCTGTGTTCCTTTGTGTGAATATCTCGGCTCGCTTCTGCATATAGGCTTTAGTTTAACCGCTGTTGTTACTACATACCTGTACAGAGATCGTTAGGTTAGAGTGACAAACATGCACGCATGGTATGGGCAGAATATGAAACGGAATCGCTGAATCTGAAGTTGTTCCCTAAACACTTTTGGTCACAAATGTATATTTCTTATTTAAAAAAAAGATCCATAACAAGTATATATATATATATATATATATATATATATATATATATATATATATATATATATATATAAGGAAGGGGTCGGTGTGGGTGAATTTGATTATATACTTTTGTATTAATGTGTATATATACCTGACGATCTTGGTTCAGAGGCGGGCTCTGACGATCTTGGTTCAGAGATGGGCTCAGAGCGATCCTCTTTCGTGGTTGGTATATACATACACAGCTGAACACGGTCCACTGACTAAACCCAGCGTTGGTTGGACAACCTGTCCGTGCCGCTCAGGATTATTTTTCTCATGGATGTGACGCTGTGAATAAATGACCTGGGCAGAATTACTGTCCCAACGGGGTCACACACCCGCCGGAAACGTTCGCGGGAATGCACAGCTCACACTGAGCTGTGAGCGCTCCGATCCAGCCAGCAACAATGCTGAGTTGCCAGTATGCGCAGCATGTACCACAACTACTGAACTTGTAAACCAAGCAGCGAACGTACGCTTTGCAAGGTGGTTCTTCAGAGCTTTAGCTTTGCATCAAAGTGACACTGGGGTTGTTATTTTTTTACGCGTGCTCGCCAGAAATTGTCATTTGTGATCTGATTAACTGTTGTATTTTTCAACACTGAATGGTTGCTGTTGTTAGAAAGTGCTGAATCAGCTGAATATCCGGCAAGATGCATGTGGATGAGGCGCTGCAGATGCTTGGGAAATGGGGGAAGTGGCAGCTCATGTTTTACGTCCTTATCTCCATAGGGGAGAGCATACCGGCCGCCTGGCACATGCTCGCCATCGTATTCTTAGGTAAGTCCACACAAATTATACTCACTTGCATTCCAGCCTCTGTATATTCGTGGTCACGGAGGATGGTCCAATAAGGCACCTTGGATCCCTTTGAAACAATTTGATATGGTGGTCTGATGATTGCCGCATTTGTTTGGATACAAAGCTTTCAGGGTCATTCTTCAGTACATTCATATACAGCGTTTCTTTAATGTATAGTGAATGTTATCCTTACATTCGCTAAAGAAAAGACCATGGTTATCAAGTTAGATCGTGGTGTCAAGTAAAAGAAGTATCTCTGTAAAGTGCATCAGTGTTTTACTGAATCAGTGAACCTTAACCTTAATTTGTTCGCGCCGCAAGGATAACCGTTGTCGACTTGATATGATTGATATTCTTTCATGTTTCATGTCAAAAAGGTAGTTGAAGGTACTGTCCTGGTAACCAACTGAACTGACTATAATGTAACGTTAGTAAAATGGTCGGTCGTCAAAAGATCGACGTTTCCTTTCTGACGGCAGCTAGTGTCCTGTTCAAATGTCAATCAACATTAAATATATGACTTTTAATGCGATTATAGAGGCATAAATACAGTTGAAGGACTGATATAATGTATCCTCCTTATAGGCGTTATAAATTTATACAATGCGGTTATACCTATACCCATTACCGCCAGAAGTCATTCATAAGTACGCATAACTCCGCCAGGGCAAAACGATCCTACGGTATAGGGAGACAGACTCAGATTAAATGATTAATAATTATATTGATTTAGGTCTCTCTTTTTTTTTGGGGGGGGGGGGGGGGGGTTAAGAAGTCCCAGGAGTGCAACATCAATCGACGATTTTTTTTCTTCAGCACATGTTTGAGATGGATATTTCGAAAACGACTGATTTTCCAAAGTTAACCTATTCTTAGAGTATGATCCTAGGTGACAATTCTGCACCTTACGGCGCTAGTCCTTTTTTCAAGGCCGTAAAACTACGTAGCACCTACCCTAGCATCGCTCAATTAGGGCCGAACAGCAAAGTTTTTAGTGATCGCTCAGCACCTAAGGGATGGTTCTAGGGTTTTGGAGGGGGGGGGGGGGGGCAAGGTAGGGCGGAATTCCAATCAAGGAAAGCTGATGCGATAACCGGAAAAGTCTTCATGTCCGTAAAAGGGGAAGATCCAGGCCCAAATTTTAGTTTGAACCTCCAGACGCCCTCCCCCCACCCCCTTGGATCAACTACTGGACTACTTTTTATGGCACTTGGAGGCGTATATAAAGCTAATCATCTTAATCAATCTATCAATATTCTGAACACAATATATATATATATATATATATATATATAATGAATTCATTTGTTTAAGACGCAAAACTGAAAAATTAAATTGTACGATCTTCTCGAGACAAAAAGTAAATAGATCATTTGTACTGAGAAGTCAAGAACGGACATACAACTGCATCCTTTCTTGCACGTTTAAGCATAATAATGCTATATATAAAAAATGTTATTGGATATTTGTAGAGGAATTAGAATATAATTAAATTTGAATTTAATAAAATTTAAATTTAATAACATTTTAAAAGAAGGTAAAATATTTTGCGATTTGACTGAATGTTCGGAAGAGATTGTTCCACTTTAGCCTATAGGTATCAACGACGTTCAATGACCCTTGAAACTGTTTTATGTTAACAATCAGTCTCCGTTTTTACCCTTCTCCAGTAACCTCTGATTTAGATTCTTTAGAACAGCCATTTTCACACTACAAACTTGTCGAATACGGATTCAACAAACGGTATACATTTCGCGTTCATACTGCGTCAGAAATGAAAAGCTTGGTTCGCCATCTGCCTTGCGATTGCAGAGTTATATTTTGGTAGGTTTACAAAACCTGAATATCTTTACATGACCATGGGCAAATATGAAGAACCCCTACCCTCACGCTGCTTGCAAAAACTCTGAATGACACATTCCGCAATCGGCGGAATAAATAGACTGACTGTACGAAGAGAGGACGTGACGAGTGAATGGATGAAAGATTAAGTTACTTATTGAGTATATCGATATACAAATCCGATCCTGTGATATAAGGGGACAATCTCTGCCAAATATGTGTGTACGCATTTATGTATTAGTTCCTTTAAGTAGAATTGACAATAATTACCTGGAGAAAGATATGTGCTATTTGTACATGTGCGTGCATGAATGTTATCCCATATCATCCACGGACTCCATAAGCGAACCACCTGCGACAACCTATATTTATTTACGTTTGAACATGGGTCCGAGGTCAGATCGTGCTGTCCATATTCAATACACAATGATTTCCTCTACTTGATTCACCCCGATCACGTGGTATGATTGTGCACAGGTTGAAAGCTCAGGCCCCGGATGCTTTATAAGCTTCAGCGGTAGGAAGATATATATATATATATATATATATATATATATATATATATATATATATATACCTATTAGAAAATACTAATATCAACAGATTTGCATGTGGTGTCATATATATATATATGAATATACATATAAATATATATATATATATATATATATATATATATATATATAAACTGAGGCTTTTATTCCACGATTTTCACGGTTTCATGCTATAGCATATCCATTATCAGATCGATAATTTAATATGCGCGCTAAATCTGAACAATTTGACGAGGACCTAGCACAAGGAGTAGAAATTCAGGTGCGGTATAGGCAGATGGATTTAAAAAGCTGATGTTATTATTAAAGCCTGGTTGATAGGTTACAGATACGTATGTTATAATTTATTATGTTAATCCTTTGCCTTTCGACTTTAGAAGCCACAGGCGTGGTCGCCTAGATAACATACATAAAATGGTAATGAGGCTGCATTAAAATGACCTGTCACTTGTGTGAAGGAGGTATCTTTCGATAACATCGCGAATTTGAAACCCTCGCGAACATAAAAACCAACCACAGTATTATCCAATGAAAATGGTTTATTTATGTTCGAATAAAAGATGTTTATACATAGATGCACACTAGAAGTCTCTACAGATCTCTTTTTTCCAGGTGTTTTAAATGGGAGCCGTCGTAACGTGTGATCTATAGATATGTATATATGTAAAAGGATGTTACAGGACAGCCTTGTCTCTACATGGTGGCTTTATGGGAACTATATATAACTGTTTCGGGGCTACTAAATCAACGGCCAGACTTTGTAACGGTGTTGTAACCTACGCCAGGGGTAATGTTTTCACTGTTTTCAACTATACTGAAGTCTCAATGTGTAGAATCAATCTTCTGTGAAGCCATTGTAAAGGGGCTGCTCCAGTGGAGCCTTGGCGACGATATGCGCTCCATTGCGTGCCCCTAATTATCTGACTCTTAAGTTGTGGTTTGTTATGACTGAGAGCGAAGGTAACAATATGAAAGGAATTATTCCTCATTGTTAAGCCTTCTACCCATCAATCTCCTGAGCAATCCATACATAATGCATGAAGAAAACACACAGCCCGTCATAACTACACAAAAGCGCATAACTTCAAAGACCTCTAATTTGAAGCTCTACGTCGAACGAGGACCCATGTGATATACATGTACCTCATTATATATATATCCATAAAGCTGCGTCCAACGCTTGGGGAAATGTTAATTATTTTTCGGTTGTGAAAAAAATAACTGTGATTCTTGGAAAGTAAGCAAGATTGAAATTTTAGGATCAATCTCAAATAAACAAATACATAAGATTTGATGCAAAATACAATTTGTGTCAAAGAATACAGGATTTATCGTACATAATAGGAATTATATTCGTTATGTAGATGTCTAGTTAGTACTAAATGTTTCCATCGCCGATTTCGCAAATTATTTATATATATACATATATATATATAATATATATATATATATATATATATATATATATATATATATATATATATTTACGAATATCCTAGAGCTCATTTCCCTGTCATATGTTTCTTATACTGATCTGTCTTCTTCGATCTATTGTCATGGCAACAGTATGTGTTTTCCGATCTCCATAACTGAGAATGTGTACGAGAACGGCCTTGACCTTGCTATTGGACGTATAAATATAAAAGAAAAAAATGTAGAAAAGTTCGGGTTTATTCATCTTTTATTCATAGTTCATCTTCTCTTTCATGTGTAATTTTCTCGTGGTCCGTGTACGCCACAAAGTGACACCGCTTATAATGTTGAGGCAGGTCATGTAAACAACAGTACCATAACATAAAACAATCTTGTTATGCATATACCGCAGCCAACAACAAGGTCATACTTCAGTTTACAGGTTAGGTGTATTATATGTATATATATATATATATATATATATATATATATATATATGGGGGGTAGGAGAGTTTGTTGGCAAGGGATAGGACTTGTCGTTAGGTGTGAAGAAGGCCCGCCATTTGGTAATTATATAGCAACTGAGCTTTTGAAGAAAAGACGTACCTCAGCTTCGAACAAAGACGCGAATGCTTAAATGCAGATTATTGCCCCATAACCTTAAATTTCGAGCAAATCAAAATTCCTTTATATGAATTGCGCACAAAAATGAAAAACGACTAACTTGCAGCATATGTCGTTCGTGTTGTGATAATTGCGCTTGGTATGTTCTCATGTCAATAATCGTACGGCTACACGATGTAACTCCCTGAATAGAATTATATGGTACCAATATAAACTACAGGGCTAGGTTTCACTTGAAAGGCTGATGGTAGAGCTGACCAAAACCAGACATCCTACCAGTGACCTACTGCTACATGGGTACAGTGTTATTGTACTTTTTATAAGTGGGCCATTTTTAAGCTGATACCTACATGCTGCATGCTGGCTTGGTGTCTAGCAGATATGCAGGCCCTGTATATAACGAGGGCCCATTCTTTTTTATCACTTTCAGTATCAAGTAACTTGCTAGTATTTCTTTGTCCTAATACGTTCATCTTATCTCGTGGCATACTCACTATTCACTATATTTAATAAATGCTCCTCAGCCTATAAAGGTTCTCTATTCTTTGTCAATGCACGTGGCTAGGGTTCGCGGCTGTTGCTCCTCGGTCTTATAACTGATTCAGTGATCTCTCTGGTCGGTCGTGCCGTCCGTCCATCTGTCCGTCAGTGACGCTTCCTCTCAACAAAAACATGCTTTATCTGTCTCATATTCACAGAAATGATTAGTGCCCACGAGGCCCTATCCCTAACGAAGAACAGACCTGTCTGAATTCCAATATGGCCGCCAGAGCACAATTGGTGGTTTTCTTTGGCGCGAGATAATGCAACAAGAACATGCTTGATCTTTTTCAAATTCACAGGAATCATTTGGACCTATGACGGCTCCAGACCTGCGAATTACAGACCTATCCGAAATACAATATGGCCATAAGAGCAATGAGTTTTCTTTCGCGCGCAATTTCTGAAAGAGAATATGCTTGCTATTTCTCAAATTCCATAAGAACATTGGGGCTAATGAGGGCTCCATCTCTAACGAAAACAGACCTGTCGGAATTCCAATATGGCTGCCAGAGCACAATCGGTGATTTTCTTTCGCGCGCATTATTTCAAGGAGATCACATTTGATCATTCTCAAAATACAGGGATTATTGGTACCTTTATGAGGCCTCTATTGAATAAAAGACCTACCTTCAAACCAATAAAGCCACCAGAGCATAATTATTGATTTTCTTTTTCACGCAGTATCTCAATCATAATACATTAGATCTCTCTCAAATTAACAGGGATGATTGGTGTTCATAAGAGGTCCAGCCTTATTAAATAACTGACCTGCACAATGTCCAATATGGCTGCCATAGAACAATCGCTATTTTTCGTTCGAGCACAGTATTTCAGATTTTTTGTATTGAACCTTTCTCAAATTATCGGGGGTAATTGCCATGGTGCCTATGAGGATTCCAGTTGTATTGATTTACAGACCAGCCCAATATCCAAGATGGCCACCATTGCACAAACCCTGATTCTCTTTTATGAATATTTTACAGAACAAAGATGAGGGGATCATGGCTTTCAAATATCACATTCCTGTTAAATCCATTATGGCTGCCAGGCAAATATTTTAAAATAATCTCTCAATAACTTTTCAGGTAATGCTGTGATTTTCTAAAAATTAAGTTATTATAAATCAGTGTGGCTGCTTAGACCAGTGTCAACAGTTTGCTTATTCTTATGCAAAGCCACACTGAGTACTTTCTATGACCTGTAAATTTATTCTCGGGTTGAGATGCACATTTGGGATTTAGGTTTTGCCCAATTCGCTCGCTCAAGCCGAATTCAATTCACTCATGCTATCTTATACGTGAATACATGCGTGTCATTGCACTTTGTAATCTAGGAATCTACATTCTAAGGAATGCGCAAGCCTTCGCCTTGTGAGTGTCCTTACTGTGAGATGCTCCCCAACCCGTGTTTGCATTCACTTATTCGGCCCATAAAACCAAGTTCAAACCTACATAAATTACTCTACATTTGTGAATATCACTTGATAACGTTCCAAAATCTAGCCGATCCTTCCCTGGCCCATTCCCGAAATGCCCTAAAAATGTCAGGAGATTCCGTTCATGATGTGTGAGTTATGTTGTGACCAAACAAAAACACACATACACAACGGGGACGAACGCCTACCCTCCTCGCGGAGGCAAAAAGAGCATACCCACAAACACTTGCGCATGCACACATACCAATGTGTTAATACCGGACTGTGCATTAATAAACAAAATGGCTACTGAAGTGCTCCCTTTGATTCAAATGTACCCATTAATACCCAATTCAAAACCAACAATAATGATATAAAAATTCTCATCTCGACCGTTAAACTGAACACTCCCAAGTTAGGTCCGAGATAGCTTGGATCATAAAGCCCGGATTTCCGGCATATACGGGCAGCGTTATGGTAGAACCCACGTGTTTAGAACAACAGCGAGACAGAGCTACGCGTTTTTTCTGTGGCATTATCTCGCGCCGTTTGCACATCAGTGGGCACCACCCTCAATTACCGTAAAAAATAAGTACAGACACTAAAACGCACAAATTAGGGGCCCTTAGCTTTGTAATTGTGATATATCGTAATATTTCGCCCGGCATTTGGTGAAAGGTCAGATATCTATCCGGGGGATTTACACGTGTTTCTCAGCTGTATACGGCAAAACTTTGGCGAACCGCTGAATGGTAGTGAACAATGCGCCTGTCACAGTTTCAGGGGCAAATAGACTCGTTTATTTGAAAGGAAAATATTCACGCATAGCAATTTTGTAAGAATACCATATGACAGCAATAGCACGGGGGTATTCTGTCTGTTGTGTCAATATGATGTTAGTAAAAGTATAAAAGAATATGTCATTCCTATGAAATTATAATCAACTAAAACCCGATAAGACCAAATTATTTGAATTATAAATGTAATACTACAAAGGATACATGCAAAGTTCTATAAGTTAATACAAGAGGAAGTGTGTTCATATTTCAAACGCAGCTATACAGTGTTATTCGAACTGGACCTCTTGAATATTAAAAAAAGTTAGTGCCCTGAAAATAGTATCCTCTCAATAGTCCTCTTAATTGATTCGTTGTAAGGAGCGTCGACTAAAGACAATTGAAGTTTTCCTTTGAGTTATAGGGAGCAGTTCTGTGACCATGGCGGGTCTATAGTGTTTTAACGATATCAATTTTTTTTCAAATCAAGATGATTAAATAAAAAGTATCGAGATACCGTGACACCATGATATCATATATAATAAATATTTTAACTACAGCAGTTGAAAGCAAAAGGAACAAACAAAATGTAATTAAAATACGATGCAAATAAGTTCTGAATCAGCTTGAATGAACAGGTGTCAGCTGGGTGTCAGTATTGAAATTACCAATAAAATATGCATATAAAGGTATCTAAAGGTATTATAAATAATAAGGTATATATACCTGTGGTTTCGATGGCAAGGATCTAACGCAAGATGTTAACCTTGAGGAACGTGCGCAGTTGCTGTAAAAGGATACTGGTATTAGAACATGTTTCCTGAGCAACGTTTTGGAGATTTTAAGTTTTGCTAAGATTTGTTACTGTTCCGATAGAAAGGTCCTCGTATCATGTGGTATGGATTTTGGAAATCTAGCTACAACATCCTTCACATACTTAAACTGATGAGAAATCTCAGGTGTGGTCTCACATGCACCTAATATATAGTTATACATATCAGATGTCACTACGGAGCAAGAGGGGCGTGCGTGACCTCTCTTATCGAACATACACTGTTGTCTTCAATTGACACGCCGAACCTATATCCTGTCATTTTAAATCGATTTAAAGTAATATGTATAATTATAAGCATTATAAAGACCTGCGCCAAAAAAAATACGATCGCCCAAATTTGTTGATTTAATTTAAACATATTTATTTCATCAGGATTACATAGTAACCATTCTGGTTAATGAAACATGTTCTCCTGTCTGCAAAAAAGATGCATTAAATACATAAATTATAATAAATACAAAACATATACAATACCCAATAATCAAAACAATAATCACAGTGAAACAAGCATTAAAAAAAACTGGTCATAAAGATAATACAGAAAGTATATATCAGTTATAAATGCGATATGTTTCACAAAACACACACTGAAGACAAAGGGAGGGAAATATAAACAATTTGTATCGATCATAATCTTTGATAGATTGATTGATTACTAAGCATTTCGTCTAAAATCTCTTCGTGGGCAGTATATACCTCTGGATTAATATTGACACTATCTCTAATTGCATTAGTTGGGAAATTATCACCATACAATAATACGTTTAATAACAGTTTTCGTTCAGTTTTTTTTTCTCGGTCCATGGTTGATTAAGGTAAGCCTGTAAATTTCCTTTAGATAGTATCTTTTTAATTCCGTTCACTCTTTAATTCTGGCCTTGTGAACGTTCAACGTTACTTTAATTTTTAGTTCAGCTGACTGTAAGTCAATTGAGGTATAGGAATGGCGCTTTGTCCGTCGTCCGTCCGGCCGCACGTTAGCAGGGCACAAAACGTAACTGCTGGACATAGAAACTTCTAAGTGAAAATCCAGGGGGGTCAATAAAAAATCTCCTTGGAAACCTGAATTTAGGTCACTGCGACCTTTATCCTCCGAGCTATTTGGCTTGAAAGTACCCCCAGAATAATCAAAAATATAATACAAAACCTCCAATATCTTGATAATTAATGCGTGGATTGTCATGAATCTTGCCTTGAATATTGACCATGACTAGTTTTGTCAGTTCCCGAAAAGTGGTAGCGCCACCTGTTTTTTTTTTGTTGTTGTTATTTTAACGAATATTTAAATTTTCTTTACCATAAAATGACAACAATCATGCCAGTTTCTCAGCTGTTACATCTAGTGTCCCAAAACCTGGTGTGTTTATTGATCACAAGTGGATGCCATATAGTTATCACCCTGTCTGTCTATCTGTTTGTCTGTCTGTCTGTCCATCCGTCCATCCACACAAATTTGTTTCCAGATGATAACTGCAGGTTGTATTGACACATGGATTTCAAACTTGACTTACATATGGCCGACCACTAAAGCAAGAACCTATATGATTTTGGGGTCATGAGGTCGTAGGTCAGGGTCACAGGACTCACTTTTTTTAAAAGATTATGGCTGCATTTTAAGTCAAGCTTTTCATCCCAAACTTTCCATTTTGCACATTTAGCTGACTTGCCAGTATGGGGAGAGCATAAATGAATTTGGGGTCACATGGTCAAAGGTCAAGGTCACAGGGGCCATCTGTTCACAAATTAGTTTCCAGTTGATAACTCCAGTTTAGTTTGACATATTGGTTTCAAACTTAAAGTATATATGACTCAACACTAAAGTAAGAACTGTATGGATTTTAGGGTCCAACGGGTCAAAGGTGATAATCACAGGTCTCATTTCTTTGAAAAGAATGCATATGCATTTAAAGCCAAACTTTTCATCCCAAACCTTCCATCTTCAAGATATTGCTAACCTGTCAATAGGGGAGGATTCTGTTCAATTTTGGGGTCATGAGGTCAAAGATCAAGGTCACAGTACCCACTTATTAAGATAGATTGTGGATGCATTTTAAGCCAAACTTTTCTTCCGAAACCTGCCATCTTGCACATATAGCTGAACTGCGAATAGGGAAAGAAACTGATTGATTTGGGGGTCACAAGATCAAAGGTCATCCTCACAGGGGCCCATCTGTCCACATATTTGTTTCTGGATGATAACTCCAGTTTGGATTGATATATTGGTTTCAATTTTGACTTATATATGACCCACCAATAATGTAAGAACCATTTTGATTTTGGGGTCATAATGCCCAAGGTTAAGGTCACAGGACCCACTACTTTAGAAAGATTGTGAATGCATTTTAAGCCAAACTTTTCATCTCAATCCTTCCATTATCAACATGTGGTGCACCTGCCAATAGGGGAAGTTTCCTTTTGATTTTGGGGTCATAAGGTCAAAGGTTAAATTCACAGGGCCCATCCATTCACAAGTTAGATTATGGATGATAACTCCAGTTTGGGTAGACAGGTTGGCTTCAAACTGATCACAGGACAAATATTTTGGAAAATCTCATAAACATATATCCCTATAGACAAATGCAGCTCAGCGTCGAGACCCATGGGTCCCTAGTTCAAAGGCTGGTTCCATCAGTGGAATACTTATATAGTTCTCATCAGATATGGATATACTTGTCAAGATTTATATTCGGGTCCAGGAGGTCCGGCTGCGGCCACATGTCGGAGACCTAAGTTAGGGACTTTATCAACACTGAAAGCCGGCATTTTCCCTCTAATATTTGATCTTACGTACATTTTACATGTGAATAAGATTTATTGCTACCGATTGCTGTTTTATTTTCATTTTTTTTTAAATTTTGGAATGAGGCTTTTTTATATTAACTTTACTATTACCGTAATTACCTGTGAGAAAATCATATTCTTATATTGATTGACATCAACAGGACTTAGTCGTCTCGACATGTACAGTTCTTCACCTGGTCCGTAAAATTTCTGAATTACTTACTCTTTCCGTGATAATAAAAGAATCGATTATGGCATAAATTAATTTCTGACATCTGCAGGGGCGTGTTGCGAGGGGGTGCAACAGGCGCGCGCTCCCCCTAAAATCTGTTCAACAAATTTTTAAGGGGCACCCAATTTCGTTAATTGTAAGAGCGTGCCTTAGGCGTTTGCAAAATAATCTTACAAGTTGCATTTGTAAGTCCCATGCCCTAGTTAAAACTGTTTCAATTTAGTAGGCATAACAGTATAGGATGGCACCCTATAGCTGAGATGGACCAAACAAAAAGTTCATTGGAAGCTGCTGCTCATGCACAGGTCATGTCGTGTCATGCATGGAGCGCGACAGTCCTATATAGAGCGAAAAAAATGCGCATCCCGGCAGTTTGTCATTTGAGTATATGTCTACAGATCTCGGGTTTGAAAATGTAATTTTTATTTTAGCCTAGAAATTTTCAATGAGGCACAAGGAAAAGCTCGAAAATGATTAAGTCACGAGTTTTATGAAAAGTAAATATACATTGAGGTTTTAAAAGTAAGTGATCCAAAGGGGCCCGGGCCCGTCAGGAGTTTCCTATGTGAAGATCACCAGAACGTACTTGAAAATGAGAAAATCACTTTTAGCTTTTATCTTAACTTGCAACTATGTAGATGTCATTAGGACGACTCAAAGAGGCCCGGCCCGGGCTTTGTCTCATATAGGGCTCAGTTAAATGTTCGTTAATGCGGAACTTTGTTTTTTTTTCTCTTTAGTGTTAGCTTATGGTTTTAATCAGATGTGATGGGAAGGGCCTATGGGGACTCGGGCCCACAAGTTTCGAAAGGCTAGACGATGAGGTCTCAAATTGAAGTCTTTCATTTGTTTTAAATAGCATTAACTACTTTATACATATATGTTTTAACCAGTAGGGTCCAAAGGGCCTGGATGGGCTAGGAGTTCTTAAGGCCCATTACAATGCATGGAAATGTAGAAATTCCTGGGTGATGATACACCATGGTTACGGTATAACAGAATGGCACATCTTATATTTAGTACAACACACCCGTGCATCCATTTATATGGATGCTTTTCTTTTTGTGTGCGTGGATAGGTGGGGGATCGCTTTCATTTTGTTTTAAAATCCCGTGCTCCAAATATATGCATGCTTTATATACTAGTATATAAATATATGTAAATATATATATATATATATATATATATATATATATATATATATATATTCGATTATCAACTTATCATGAACCCATATAGCTTCCTATTATTGTGAGAAACCAAGTATGGATGCGTGTATCAAATATTCAAATTCATACGAGCAAATACAGGTCTGGTTTCATTTATTCTAAACGTTTTATTATACATGGCGAATGTCCCAACAAAAGTAAACAAAACTTTGGTAGTTCCTCCGATGTGTTTGGTGGAACATGATGCAAGCTGATATATGTAAACCTTGAGCTATCGTTAATCAAAAAGAGAAAAGTTTTCACAAAATCACAGTAGTCCTCAAAGTCCATACAGCTCCCACTGCTGATCTAACACATGCCAAAGTATGTAACAATCTAATGCATCTGCACTCGCTTTGGCTGCGGCGGCACAGTTTTAACTATTTTAACCTCTTATTATGTTCCTGTAAATATTTTTTACAATTGGTTTTGTCATTGTTGTGATAGTATTGTTGTTGTTAGCAGACCCACAAACACACACACAGATGTATATATATATATATATATATATATATATATATATATATATATATATATATATATACAATCGAGCCCGCTTATTGTCATGTCAGTGGTGCATGCTTAAATTATGATAATAAATGGGATGTGATATAATGCGGGCTTCAACATCGATGATCTTTTGAGTCATAGAAGAAGCGTTGCCTCAAATGAAATTAAATTAATCGTCAATATAAAGGAACCAGGAACATTTATGAATATTTTTATTGCACAACGGCATATCAAATTACGTTTATGCGCACCTTATTTTATGTTAGTTTTGTGCCGCATGCCGCAATAACTGACCAAAATCCGACTAGCCAACAGAAAGAGACGTATCGTCTTGATCTTGAGGTCAGATGTTTGGAAATATGCGGCACAGTTATAACTTTATGCGTAGGCAAACTATTGTACTTGAAAATTCTTTCCCGACTATTGCCTTATTTCTCGCTTGTCTTATTAATGACTCAAACATGCATGATCGTCTTTATGATAGGACTGTTCGGGGAGCGGGCATCGTCAAGCCATTGTCAACATTCTGAAGTTTCCCCGCAATTGAGGGGTTGGACTGGGTATCTCCTCCAGTGCTCACAAAACCTTTAGCTTTTCGAGGACCCTCAAAGGGGATTTCCAGTCGTAAGTAACGCTAACAGCCTGTGCTACATGTCATCTCGGCGAGACGTATATGAGTTGTAAACCACAGTTCATTAAGTATGATATGTGATCGCAAACATCGCCCTTGCTCACGTACGAATAAACGCAATGATCAGGATTCACGTGGTATCTTAAGACGTTATTTAGCTAAGTGACGGGGAGTGCCTGCATGCATCATTACACTTGCCTGCCGCAAACAGGTTGGAGATGTGATCGTTTGATACGCCTCACCGATTACAGGCCCTCGGCCTCGTTGATCGCCGCGTCGGCGTTTGATGTGATATTAACTGCGAATTGGTATCACTGCCAAGGGTTCCAAGCATGACAATAAACGGGATTATGACAATATTCCATGATATTAAACGGTAAGATTTACCATTGTTTATATAGGAAATGGTTTTGGATTTCAGATTTATTTGACATTAAACGAGATTTTCTATAAACCGATATGACACAAAGTGGGCTTTACTGTATATATATATATATATATATATATATATATATATATATATATATATATATATATATATATATATATATATAATGAGAAGCACAGACTGTAGTGTGAGCAACCGCTTGTAGGTTTCTTGCATTGGGGTTATCGGGATGCCTGCAAAGACCTCCATTCCCCCTAATCTCTTTCTCTCTCTCACTTATTCTCACAATTTCCCAATATAAATAATGTCATTTGCGGTCGATCCAGCCCCCCCCCCCCAACTTTAGCCTCCCCCCCCCCCCCCCCCCCCCCCATGCTAAAATCCTGCGCACGCCCTAGATCTGGATCAATTTTTGTTTAACATATTTCGGGAGAGTAAGTAAATATGATAAATAAACGCATGATTTCATATACGCCTTATGATTGGTAGTTGGACTTATTTTCGTGAAGCAAATGTAAAAGGATAGGGGATTGGTTGATATCGCCGAGCCCCTGACCCAGGTTAGAGGTCATAACCCGTGACTATTATCGTCCAGGTGTTTAAAAATATGTTATTATCCTCGCTTCTGGGCCTATGACAGAAAAATTTGGCCAAAATTCAGAATGAGTATGTGACTTTACTGAAAGCTCGGCACAATAGAAACTCCGTGAATTTCGTCATTTTGTGGGCACTGCTATTGAGAAAAGGATACACAAATGAATGTTCCAGCTAAAAAATAAGGTAAATTAAGTAAAACTAGTTCCGGTCTTTTAGTCATCGCAATATGTGTAAATTATAAGTACATTTAAGTGATATAAGGCGTACCGGAAGCCGACCATATTTGCAAATTCTAAGTATTTCTGCCGATTTCGATCGGGGTTACCGCTTGGGTGTCTGTTAGCCGGGGTGATTTTAGCTATCGACAAAAATTGTCCATGACATGGGCCATGACTCTCAGCTACATTTGACAGGATGCCCATTTCTTTTATGAATGTTATATATTATCTGTGATAATAGGCTATTGCTGATGTTACAATTAATGTTAAAAAATTGACAAAATAAAAAATTTCAGGAATCACAGGAGACCTGCCAAGGACCCCCCTGGATTTCGCGATAGAGGGTTCAGATAATAAGATACAATTTGTACCCTGTCTTTCTGGGTGCTCAAAATCATGTTTCTGGTCCATAGCTCGTGGAATATAGGTTACCATGACCCAGTTTTAGGTTTCCAAAGAGAATTATCACGGACTTCCCTTAATATCATGTTAGAAGAGTCTAGGGCTAATGGATACAATCTGTGCCCTGTCTGACTGCTCAAAATCATGCTCTGGCCAGTAGCTTGCAGAATATAGGCCCAATGACCTAATTTTAAATTTCAAAGGAGATTTGCCCAGGACATAGGTCTAACGCATATAATTTGCAGGGGCAGATCCAGGATTTAGGAAAAAAAGGGGGTCCAACCCAGGGCGACTATAATAATTCCTAGAAAAAGGTCCTCAGGTCCGGAAAAGGGATCGGGGGTCCAAGCCGCAAAATTGGTCTGAAACCCTTAAAAAAGGTTGCTTCGGCTGAAAAAAAGGCTGGGGGGCCCGGACCCCCTGGACGACCCTCCCTATATCCGTTTCTAATTTGTACCCATCTGAAGATAAAGGTATTCAAATGATGTTTTTGGCCTGTCACATGCAGGTTTCCAGTTGGATGGTCAAGATCTCCCTGGATGTTGTGTTGGGAGATTTTAGGGCTTAAGGATACAATGTAGGCCCTATCTGACTGTATCTGACATGTCTTATAAGAAATAAGATAACTAATTCTAGGAATCAAAGAAACTTGCCAAAGACCTCCCTATATTTTCGATATAAGGTTCAAAGGAAAAAAGATACAGTTTGTACCTTGTCTGTCTGGATGCTCAAATTCATATTTTTTTTGGCTCATAGCGCATATAATATAACCTGTGCGCCATGACATAATTACTGTTTTCCAAAGAGATTTGCTTTTTACCTTTCTGGATGTTGCCTAAGAAGATTATAGGCCTAATTCATACAATTTGTACCCATCTGACATTAAGGGTGCCCGTATGACATTTTCCCCTGCAGGTTGCGGAATATCGGTCTCAGTGACCTAATTTCATGTTTCGAAGGACATTTGCCAAGGACCTCCCTGCATGTTATGTTTAAATATTCTAGGCCTTATGGATACAACTCTGAATGTCAGGAGATAGGTCACAATGACCTAATTTCAAGTTCCCAAAGACATTAACTGTGGACCTCCCTTAATATTATGTAAGAAGATTATAGGCCTAATGGATACAATTTGTGCCCCATCTTACTGTCTGGGTGCTTATATGGAATCTTTCCTCTAGGTCTCAAAATATAGGTTATGGTGACCTAATTTCAGTTTTCCAAGGACATTTGCCAAGGACATCTCAGAATGTTACATTCGAAGATTCTAGGCTAACAGATACAATGTTGGCCCTGTCTGAGTTTCTGGATGTTTAAAATCCTGTTTTCGGCCCATAGGTGACAAAATATAGGTCAACATAACCTAATTTCAGGTTTCCAAGATGATTTGCCTAGAACCTCCAAGGATATTGTGTTAGAAGAATCTAGGCCCAATGGATAGAATTTGTCTCTCGTCCTGGTTTGCTGAAGACCATTTTTCAGCCCATAGGTGACAGAATATAGGTCACTATGACATAATTTCAGGTTTCAAAGAAGATTTGCCTTGAACCTTTCACGATTTTGAGTTGGGAGATTCTAGGCCCAATGGATACAATTTGTGCCTCGTCTAATCGTCTGGGTGCTCAAACCCATTTTTCAGCCCATAGGTGGCAGAATATGGGTCACTATGACATAATTTCAAGTTTCAAAGAAGATTTGCCTTGAACCGTTTTTAGGATGTTGCGTTGGAAGATTCTAGGCCTAACGGATACAATTTGTGCCCCGTCTGTCTGGGTGCTGATATGATATTTTTCCTATAGGTTCCAAAATATAGGTCATGGTGACATAATTTCATTTTTCCAAGGACATTTGGCAAGGATATCTGATGTTGTTACATGAGAAGATGTTAGGCCTTATTTATTTAACGTTTGTCCTGTCTGGCTTTCTTGGTACTTCAATGACAACTTTTCATAAGAATCGCAAAATATAGGTCATGGTGACCTAATTTCAAGGATATTTGCCAAGGACGTCTAAGAATGATACATCAGGATATTAAAGGCCTAACATATACAATCAGCCTGCGGTTCACAAAATGTACGTCACCATGACCGAATTGGAGGTTTCCAGGGAGAAATGCCTAGTAACTCTCAGGACCTTGTGTAAGAAGATTCTAGGCCAAATAGATACGATTTGTCTCCATCTGAAAATCAGGGTGTACATAAGACATCTTTCTTATAGGTCGCAGAATATAGGTGACAACGACCTAATTTCAGGTTTACAAGGAAATGTTCCTAGAACTTCACTTAATGTCACGTTGGAGAATTGTAGGCCTAATGGATACAATTTGTGCCCATCTGACATTCTGGGTGCTCAGAATCCTGTGTTCGGTCCGTAGGTCACAAAATATAGGTCACCATGACCTAATTTCAGGTTTCCAAGGAGATTTGCATAGAAACTCCGAGGATATTGTGTTAGAAAATTCTAGACCTAACAGATACAATTTGTCCCCATCTGACATTCAGGGTGCTCATATGACATCTTTTCCCAGTAAGTCGCAGAATTAGGTCACAGTGACATAATTTCAGATGGTTAGGGACATTTGCCATGGACCTCCCAAAATATTAGTAATGAGGATTCTTGGCCTAATGGATACAAACTGTGCCCCCTTATACTGTCTGGGTGCTCAAAACCAGGTTTCGGCCAGTAAGTCACACAATTTAGGTCATCATGACCTAATTTTGGGTTTCCTTGGAGATATGTCTAGGATCTCCCTGGATGTTCAGTTAGAAGTTTTTAGGTCTAGCGGTTACGATTTGTGCCCTGTAAACAATCGGACGGCCGGACAACCGGACGGACGCCGAACAAAAGTTATCGCTACAGCTCAGATGAATTACAGTCGGCTGAGCTAAAAACGCTCTGCCGGTCCAAAAAGTGTCCGTAAGGCGGGGTGTCCGCTTCAGAGGGGTGATCCACTGTAGTTCATTTTAAATGCAACTTTTGACAGGTTTTAAAGTACCAAAAGTTTCAGAATACAGTTAGCCTTTACCGCAATGATATAGACTTTCACTCGCGATAAAGACTCATGTACATATGCAAACTACGCCCCCGAGGCAGCGGAAATCTTGCGCCTCTAAAGAGGCAGTAGGCCTATAGTTAAAGCGCTGTGTAAAGAGCGTAACTACTAACAGAATATTACAAAATAATTACACTATATAAACAAAATTACGCTCGGCATCGGGAGCTAGAAATGTAATTAACAATTCTATAGTAAAATCATTTGTGAACTTAAAAAGATAAAAGGTATAATCTGAAATTCCCATATTTGTTTTCGACTCGGACTTGGACACGGTTTCCAAATGACTCGGACTCGAACCTTAGGGACTCGGACATGGACTCATATTTAGTGGACTCGACTTTACATCACTAGCCCCCTTTATACTGAGTGACCACATTCAATGTGATTTTGTATGCAGAGCCTAGCGAAACCAATTAAAGGACTTGTCACATTAAGTTTATGGCGGACATGCACGATTTCAGTCCAACAAAATTATGAGTTATTTCACAACTGCCTCTCGAACATTTCTCGTCGCATTTCTACATCGGATTAAAGGCTCCTTTACACACTATAATCATAACATGCTCACGATGGAAAATTGCCACATCCAGGGAGACAGACCGTCGGAAATGGCCACATGGATTTCGTGTCGAATTTGCAGTCTTGTGATCAAAGTAAATGCAAAACATTCAGCTCCAGTATATTTGGTCAGTATACTGTGGGTAATACAATGTGATAGGTAAAGTGCATCCACTCGTCCCCTACACGTGTCTAAGTTGTTATTATCATCACATGTCTCTGATTAAATGAATGGTTGCTTTTCCATTCACGTTCACTACATTCTGCAATAGGTACTCCTGAAATTTCTTTCTCAGTATACACACACACACACACACACACACACACACACACACACACATATATATATATATATATATATATATATATATATATAGAAGGTTGAGTTATCCTCCGCTGTAAAGTGCTCTATGGCACCACAGACTAGGCCAGAGCGGTATAACTCTGAAGAAAAACAACACTGTAAATTCACAACAGTCTGTTTCACGGGATGCGACCCGATCATCAGGTGAATGTAAATGTGTTATATATATATACGTTTAAGTGGAAATGGGATTTACCAGGTTTCCTGTTCAGAACACCGATTTCAGGTCAAATTATATTGTGAATGATTTCTTTGGATGGTTTTTATAAATTTATAATCATATTGTAGTTGTTCTAGAGAGGGTAGCAATAACATGTTAGGACCATCGTTTGTATTGCTTAAACAACCATGCGCATGGAAGGTTTACTTGATGTGACGGCGGTATAAATGAATTCGACTGCTTCGGAGTATCAAGATATACCTGACCGGAAAAGTATATGATCTCATTTCCAGATTTGTACATTCATTAGTTATACTCTCCAGTCAAACTAAAGGCATAGAAAATAATTTTTTTTTTCAAATTTATTAATCATAATTAGTTTCACTTGAGACCCACTTCGTACCTTGTGCTAAAGAGATATATGTTTCAGGGAAGCTTATTGGCATCTCAATTTACATATATAAATAGTTATCGGGGAGGTTCACAGGTTGTCCAAATTCAGGTCGTAAAGTGCCGCTCTCCAACGGTGCTCGGGGATGAGTTGTCACTGTAATGGCGCTGACACTAACAGAGATATATAGCAACAAGAGCCGACCTCTGAACTAACACGGCCTGAATCAGGACAACTTCCCGATCGTCTAGGTACGCCCAATGGGCCGCTCATGTCATGTATAAAACATGATGGGCAAAAATGATTACAGTGAAATATAAAAACTGTGCTTGCTCTCGCGGTAAATACGGCGGTACATTCCACTACCCTATCTGCTTTCCATGGATTTTCACCAGTGGAATATTAAATCTGCTATAAAATAAGTGGCGGGATATTTGTTGTCACTCCACTACACGTACTCTTGCCGACAAATATTAGAAAGATTAGCATAAAAATACATTTTATGATGGGCGCATACCTGTAAGTTACGATTCACACACACACACACACACACATATATATATATACAGTTATGATCCACATATAAACCTTACAGTTTTCATTGGGGATATTAACTTTCTCAGGCCAAGGTTCATATAGTCACCTTTTCTGGCCATGGTGGTCCTACAATAAAAACCCAAGTTCACGTGTGAGTTACAGCAATGTCCACGTGTCAATCCATCGTTTGTTGTCCTCAAATAGCGGTTTTTCTAAGAAATGGCAGAAGAGATCCACTTTGTACACATATGCATTCTTGGTGAAGTGCACCGCAAAGCAATACTGTTCCGCCACCTAGATTTTAATGCCTCCGCCAGATGACGAGAGGTTTCAAACTTTATCCTCGTTGTGTCTGTCGGCTAAATTAACGAAACAGTTCTGAACAAATTTTTGTTGAAATTTTGTGTAAGGTTACGAATAATTCATTAAATTATGGATTTAATCTGGAGCACCATAAAATAATTCAAAGAATTATGTCCCATTGTTACGGCTTTTTCAATGGCATTTAACTTTAAGTCAGTTTATTAGAGGTTGGCTCTACACTGGAAGTTACCTGCAGGGGGGTGGTTGAACCGTGGCAGGTGCGTAATTTTACACAGCAAAGATCGATTCCAACAACATCTTGTTATATTTAGTTTGCGTGTGTGTGTGTGTGTGTTTGACATTGTGTTCATTTGGCGAATGTACTCTATTTCTGCATGGTTTCATAATGAGTTCAGATGCTCCGCATACAAGGATACCAAAACGTTGCTTCTCTCTTGTGTCATGTCACGCCGTAAAAGTAACATACGTTTTTTCAGGAGAGCTTCCAAATTAGCTGTATGAACTGAAAGTAACACAAAGGGCAGTAAAACAGTTTTTTTTTCAGTTTCGCTTTTAACCAGCAGCATGGATTGATCACAGTTGAGGAAGCACCGGAACAAAGGCGCACTAATACAAGTGAATCGCCTCGGCCCTCAGCCAAGGCAAAAAGTTGCCCCTTCTCACAATGGTATAAACTCTATGAATAAAACCCCATGTAATGGTGATCTAGAGTACCTTCCATGCATAAAATTTCATCAAAATCCCTTCGAAACCATATTGCAAAATGCTAACATCAGAAGCGGATTGAGGATTTTGGAAAGGGGAGGATAAAACCCAGGAAGTCTTGTAAGAAAAATGGAAAAAGATCCCCAGATCCAAAAAAGGAGGGGTCCAGCCCTAAAAAATGGTTAAAACCACTGAGAAGAAGGTGTTGTGGCCAATTAAAAAGGAGGGGGTCAGAACCCCCCCCCCCCCCCCCCCCGATCCAAAAAAGGAGGGGTCCAGCCCTAAAAAAATGGTTAAAACCACTGAGAAGAAGGTGTTGTGGCCAATTAAAAAGGAGGGGGTCAGAACCCCCCCCCCCACTGAACATACAAACAAGAAGATCAGAGGGCACGCGCTTGCCGGAATTGGAAATAATAAAGACAGAAAGGGGATGTAGAAACAGTCATATGAATGAGCAAAGCATTACCGTGAAGTCTCGTTTTTTCTCGTTTGACGAGATATGGTGCGAGATTTGGCAAGACTTGTTGTTTTAATCATATGTAGCTGGCCATCAGCTACGCAATGACGAAAACCAGACCTCTGTAGTTTAAAAATTCACAAAGATAAAAAATGTAGCATGAATATTTTCAAATTATCAAGTTTAACCCTCAAATGTGTAACCATGATAACCGCAGATTAAGCTAGCAACATATCACATGAAAAAACATTTAATGTCTAACAAAATGAGCTACAGTTTGTTGGTAACTTATATAGTTGTTGAGATATAGCCCAAAAGTATATATGGTGGTGTACCAACTGCAGCGCCCCCTAGCGGTCATATTCAAAAATTTAATAAAATATTTAGAGATATTCGCGTTGGATATAAGATATATCAAGTTCAAAATGATATCCTGCAAACTTTTAGGCCTTTAGGGTATCTTTAATTGAAATCTCGCTAAAATCTTTTTATCGATGACCTTGAAATTGACCTTGGGACATTGGGTTGTCTATCAACCCTGTAAGTTTCGAGTCGATTGCTGCAAAGTTTTAGCCT
Organism: Sipunculus nudus; assembly: GCA_026874595.1. Taxonomy (NCBI): domain Eukaryota; kingdom Metazoa; phylum Annelida; class Sipuncula; order Golfingiida; family Sipunculidae; genus Sipunculus; species Sipunculus nudus. Next base: position 54,519,016 of record CM049313.1, on the reverse strand, counting down.
GTAGAGAGTCCACAAACAAACAGACAGACAAATGGACATACGGAACTAACTAATATGCATGCCGAAATCGAAGATTTCCGGCAAGCAACAGACCAACAAAGGTGAAATCATCCGACATTAGACGGAGGTATCATAAAAGATCCCGAGGCACTTGGATCAGCAATTATATTATGATCCTGAATTTTCTATGCCTAATACTCATGCTACACGTCCTTGTGCAAGTTTGACATATACAGACAACATATTGGCTACGTATTACATGGATCCTGCGACACATGGCAAATAAGGCTATTAAAAGAAATCTAGCGCACCACGATAGTCACAAAAGCTTATTTAGTAACCACATCCAACATGAACCTCCAATTATAACGCCTGAAATTGCCTGTATTACGTGATGGTACCACTCCTGCGGTTTCCCCAGTTATTTTTTTTATATACATTTATTACTCTCTATCTTAATATGACCATGCAGCTGTCATCTGTGTGATATGTTAACTTAGCCTATATATCCGCAGAGACGTACATTTTAAACTGTTACTCCTTGCCGCTCAAACTGGTGCTATTGATATCCCCATACAGCCTCATGTCTGACGCAGTTTTAATTGCTGATTTATTATGTTTTTAATGTTTATATGAGTGAAACATCTAAAAAAGTTTTTCTTTAAACTTATTACATCAACAACTGTTGGTGAGGTTTCATTCCTTGCATTATTTACATGTAGGCCTAGTCACATGTTTTTAAATTTGATAACTGCCTGGGAATTTGGAACATACGCTACATGATCATGTGTTACTTTTAAATACCGACAGCATGTTGGCTACGCTTCACATGGACCCTACGACACATGGCTAATCAGAATATTAAAAGAAATCTAACGCACCACCTGATCCACATCCAAACTCTTTATAACGCCTGAAATTGTCTTTATCACGTTCCCGCAATTTTTTTTCGCTTTTGCATGTTCATGTATTCTTCTCTGTTTTAAATTCACCAGCCGATATCTATGTGATCTGGAAACTTCTTTTCGCCTTTGACATATGCATCATGAACTATTATAGAACTATTATACCTTGCCGTTCCAGCTGTATCAGCCTCATATCTGATCCAGTTTTAATTGCTGATTTTGTGATATTTATGAGAATATAACTTATATTAGACTAGTGTTAATTTTATCTTTAAACTTATCGTATGACGTGCCATAGGTCCGATGAGCTTATGCCACGACGATTTGGAGTCTGATGTCCGTCTGTCCGACCGGCCTCCGTCCACAGTTCACAAAATTTGCTTATTTTCCTTTATGTCTTGAACGATTTTGATTTTGTTGGTTTTATCTGTTATGGGTATGTGTATAGGCTTTTACACTGCTACATACTATCTTGTATCCTATGCCTCTTCTTTTTAAAGGATATGTCTGTTTAGGGCTGTTGTTGGCACTGTCTGTTGAATGAGAATATCCATACGATAAGAATGGCATGCTTTTATAAAGAATTGATACCTGTCGTTAAGACATTGGGACGAATCGGTAGGTTTTCAGCGAGATTTCAGCTTGATGCCATTCAGACATCGGCGGGGTTTGAACCGTGCACCTTCATCTCCGAGACCCAGCGCCTTCACCACTCGACTAAATCCTACCTCTGTATGCTGACTTTGCACTCTAGTGATGGTGCATGACCGTATATATGTCAGCACAATTCTAGATAAATGGCTGAACTTTGTGATGTGGCCGTGATGCAGACTACGGACTGCAAAGTTTCATGATACAAAATCAACGCACCTCTGTAGAAGGTCATTGCTTTGAGTTATATTGCTACTTGTTAGTTGATAGTGCAGTTTCTAGACTTCATATTCTTATTACAGAATCAACATACATTCAGAAATTCGACATTCAGAAATTTTGGCATAGGTTATAACAGTTTTGTGGTTAACAGTTTTGTGTGGTTATAACCCGTTTTAAACAGCTCTTTACAATTTTAACAAAATTGATTAGATGAACGGTTATTTATATCCATTAATGTATTTTAATTTGTTGGTGGGATTGGCGTAAAAGACACGTTTCTCAAGCATTCTGATATACAGAGAAAATAAACTGTACAAATTGAGCCAGACCACAGAAGCTGAAAGCACGAAAACGTTACAGTAACCAATCAAGCCAATTTGTCCCGACTTTACAGGTAACCAAGATGCTGAAGATAGCCTACATATCTGGAACCTGAGAGTGTTTTTATTTAATTTTCAACCTTGTGCTGTAAACTCGACTTTCAATCTTGCGCATCTTCTACCATTCTCTTAATTGATTAATTTGCATGCAGCCTAGAAAGATCAGCTAGCTTGAACATTGGCAGAACCGACTCCTGAAGTATTGTTTCTTCTATATAGGCAACCGGTTCTGCTAGAACGAAGGCATAATGTACCATACTTCCCTCTCGCATTTTCTTCGTTAAGGTTTCTTTTAAGGTCGTACAAATTCGTAAATGCAAATGCCTCAGATAGAGCTAATCTTTTAGATTTGAAAGGAAAAGAGTATTCCTGAAGTGTTTTTTTTTCTTGCAGAAAAAATACAGTTTCCAGTAAGTAACTACATCTTTGCTTTGCCTTGATGGCATGGCTCTGGAGGCTAGGATTTTTAACATGGAGACAAATAATTGCAAATACGAGACGCTGCAAACAAATTACTGTAGGGACAATTCTACAGTGACACACTCAAGCTTTACAGTCAAGTATGTTGGTGTCTAACAAACATTTCAATATAAATGATGCAATTACGCACTGTGGAACGTTTCATACTCGAATACAGTGCCCCAAATGAGGACACATTTGAACATCTGTTGTAATCTGAAATCAGGCTATAATCCAATCAATATTAAAATTTATATATATATATATTAATAATCAATATTAATTTTCTGCGTAGAAGCAGAAAAGTCATCACTGTCGATTATGTGCAATGGCATGTATTTGCAAATGAGGTGTATTCAGGGGAATTATCCGACTGACCTGCGAATCAGTGAATTAAACCTAAACTTTAAATAAATTGAGTGTTACAGGAAAAGACAGGATGTTAAATATGTTATTTGAGATTCATCGATTAAATAAATATTTTTGTAAGATAAACTAATAGAACTTTAATACACAGTAACTTCATTTATCTGACTTAGTCATAAATATAAAAATTACATAAATGAATTTTCCTACAAAAAACATAGATATAATGTAAATGCATCACAAGACAAACATAACGGGATTAACTTTTTTTTTATTCGGTGACCATCTTTTCCGCCAACTTGGATTATTACCATTATTAAGTATGGTCTGAGAGAACTATTCTTTCAGGTTCATGCTTCTCTCATTTTTGCACAATTCTTCTCTTAACAACTGGACTAGTAGCGTTTTCGCGTGGTTACTGCAGGTTTGTCTGGAACACAGTGACTATACAGGAGTGTGAGTACCAAGTAAAATATCAGTCATTTACTCTCCAATCTACCCTTGTCCTCATGGTCATTCTATTTACGGTCCGCTCTCAAGCGCATTAAGTTTGTTTACATTGGCCTCTGACGACTGGAGGTGACTGACTGTATAACTTTAAAGTGACCCTTAGCCATTCACAGCCTGCCCTATCACAGGATACCAGATTGTGTACACTCACAACAGGCCCAGGCAAGTCTGTTAAATAAGTAACTGAGATGGGTCGTTTTCCGTTATCTATCTGACTGCCCGTCCGTCTCTGCGTGGTTTGCCTCCTTATAGACCGAGGGATAAGACTCGGTTCAGCATCAAGCTTCATAAAGAATTTATTTTTGTAATTTATTTAAGTTAAACTTACATAAAAGACATATGTTGGTGCAAAATATTCCTTTTATGTTTATTCATATGTCCTCAAACATTGGCTTGTACGTGTTATTGATAAGGTAATGGTATTTTTAATTATTTTAAATCATGTTTGATGACATAGATATAGTGTCCTAAAATGATTATTAATCATTTTCAATTCATTATCATTTCATATAAAGCATTAAACACGCACAGACCACTAGTTTTAAATTTAAACGAAGATTCTAAAAGCAATAAACAATTAGACGTAAAATATCATTTGGTTGAAATATGAACGAGGATTCGAAAAGCAATAGTTAGACATAAAATATCACTTGGTTGTTAATTTATTAGATTGTTAAGGTATTAGATGAATTAATTAAATATATAATGAGACTGAATTCTTTTATTATATGTATTTCTTTGTGCCATTCCCTCCTATGTTTTCATTTATAAATGCCATTAATAACATGACATTTTTGGCCAGACATTTGCTTTTGTAGGCTATTTGTTCCTAATATCGGTGTTGACAAGTTCTCGGAGGGATTTTATATTTTTATCCAGAATGGGGATAGGATCTTACGATATGGAACAGATCATGTAATCAGGGAGACAGCTAGGACGAAACTGTTGCCGTTGGAGGATTCGTGCGCTCTCTGAGTGTTGGAAAACTTATTACATGTAGATTGGATCTTAAGGTATGGAACATATTATGTTATCAAGGAGAGGGTTAAGACAAAACTGATGCCGTTGGAGTATGTGAAAGAACTCAGAGTGCCGGAAAAAGTTATTTAATGATGATTGAATCTTAAGCTATATGGGATAGATTATGTAATCAGGGATGGGGTTTGGGGCAAAACGTTTGCACTTAGGAGGATGTGAGCGGTCTTTGAGTCCTTGAAAAAAGTTATTGTAATAGGGCTTCGCTTCCCTGTAACATTTTATAATTTAGGAAATATGTAATATCTGCTCGAGTCTAGTGGCGTTCCAAAAAAATTGGGTAGTTTGATTTATCACTCCTTTCATGCCATTACCAATTACGTCTTTACAGGATCCTGCTTATTATTGTCAAAAGAACTGTCGTTGAAAACATATACTGATCACCGTACAAGCTGTTTAATCGGCATCTCTTTTCTGTTGACAACAGGGTCGTGAAAGTAATATTAATATGTTGATGCGTCATACTCTGGCCCCTACATTGTAATGACGGCATTATTGTACCAGTAACCGACCGTTAATTCAGCAGTTTTCCGTTGACATGTGTTCCCCCAAAACGAACGACAACTTATTTATTCCACCAATGGCCTAAGCTTCTTGTAGTTCATTGCAATATCATCTGACCAATCTATGGTACTTACGTCATGAAGTCAACTAATATAGTATATATTCTGCCAAGTTTATAGCCGATATTCATCACAGGGGCCGGTTCACCAAACAGCTGCGAATCTAATGAGTTTATACTGCACAGTTGGTGACCTAGATATATACAAGGACCATTATATTTGTCACTGTGAGTATCCCACGTCCATGACCAATTTAAACCTATCTTTTTGGGATTATAGATCGATTTCCAACCGTTTACACAGCACTTCAACCCAGTCTTCGTGGCAACGCTATAGTGTTACTAAAACTGTATCGTGTGGCACCATGTCGGGTCCGCCCCCGCGGGAGTGCCGGTTTCATTTCTGATGCTTACAGGCTCCGGTCATCAAGGGGCACAGGTCACTAAATACTCATTCCCTATCTCTGGTTTCCTTGGGAGCGCTCTGCAGGTGTTTATTCTGAGCGGACTTTGTTGGTTCTTGTAAATGATAACAGACACAGTGGGCATGAAACGCTAGAACGTTCAACTTTTGTTTACGAGTGACGATTTAATGAATGATCAGTCCTTTTGCTGCTAAATGTTTGTAGTGTAAATGTATTTATCTAAATATATTAGCACAATTTACAAACGAATTGCTTTTATCAATGACTTCCACACACCATCTTAACACCGAGTTGTTATATCACCAGCAAATCATGTTCACTGGTCTATTAAAACCGAAATTTAGACTCCCCCAGTATGAAGGGGAGACTGATATAGGTTGATGAGTTTATTTCTATAATAATATTTCAGAAAGATTTTTGTGGGTGTACTTTCTTAAGTACAGAAGTTATTAAGCATCGATTCCGTATTTCTTTGTCTATTCTTCTGTCCTTCTCCAGCCTTGAAAGATGGCTGATTAAAAAAACTGACATTATATATAACAAGTCACAGATGACAGGTTTGCACCTGATGTTTATTTTTGAGATTAAAACTCGAGGTCGCACACTCCATAGGCAAATGTGGATTCGATCTTGAGATATGGAATAGAATAAGATTGAATAATCAGGGAGGAAGTTAGGACAAAACTGTTGCACTAAGAGGATGTGTGCGCTCTCTGAGCGCTGGAAAAACAATATAATACGTAGATTGGATCTTAAGGTATAGAAAAGATATTATGTAACCAGGGATACCTCTAGGAATGTTATATTTAATTTAATATATATATAAATACCTTCACAGCATTATAGGAATTTTTTATGTAGGCCTAACATGACCTGATCAATTAAATTCCATTCAAATCTTCCTTGCGTTAATTTACTGAAGTTACCGGGAACCGTACGTTAATTACATGAGATAGTCTTTTAGACCTGATCGATGAGTCATGAAATGTGTGATCTGGGACCGAGATACTGGCGTTATATTGTTATGTTCGTATTGTAGGGGTGGCCGTCAGCGATGGCTATACACGGTTGACAGAAAATGAGCAGTGGCTTAGAAAAGGATGAAAACGGAAATTAAAAGCACCCATCGCGAACTCGATCATTTATTCACGTACTATTGTAGTTATACATATGCAGTCGTTAGGTACGAATAGAAGCGGATCCAGGGGGGGGGGGGGGGGTCCGGACCCCCTTTTTTTTCATCAGAAACATTTTTTTAAGGGCTTCAGATAAAATTTTGCCGCCTGGAGCCCCCCCCCCCCCTTTTCAGACCTGAGGACCTTTTTTTAGGGTTTCCATTTGTCCTCCTGGGTTGGACCCCCCCCCTTTTTTTCCTAAATCCTGGATCCGCCCCTGGACCGTACGAATATAATAACATCTAGACCTAGACCCGTGTACAATGGAATTCTAAGTAGGACACAAGTTTTAACCATTAGAACTGGGATGTTCAAACTCATATACAGACAGGTTCTGGTAAATTATGCTTTTTACGCCAGATAATTCATTAATTTATTTATTTATCAGCAAATGTTTATACAAGGTGACATATTCAGGCATAGCCTGTTTTTCCACATTGCCCTAGTTTAGAAACAAAGCTGTAAATCAAACAGAATATGGAATGAGGTAAAAGTTAGTACATGCATGCAACAATGTAATATAACGTACAATTTCAAAATAGGAAAGGGGCTTCTTTAGTTTATTTTGGTAGACTATTCCAAAATTTGGGCCCATGAATTTAAATGAATTTTTAAGTAGTTCACTGTCACCCATTTTAGTGCTATGACTTGTAGATATGTGTAGATTCAGCTGAGCGTTAAGCCCCATGGCTACTTTTTTACGGGCGGCTTGAAATCTTGCTTACAATTTTATTTTATTTCAGGGGGTGAACCCGTGCACTACTGCACGCCAACAGATGGCGTTTCTCCAAACGAGACCCGCAAAATGGAGACCTACAAAGGTGTAGAACAGTATGCTCGATGCGAGATGTACTTCACAAATAATAGTGGCGTCTTCAACAGCAGCGTCCCCTGTCAGAATGGGTGGACTTACGATCCAGAGATTGGTCCAACTATCGTCACGGAGGTATGCTGGGAAATGTGCCTGAGTGGCCCTCTTTTTTTTTTAACCCTCACAGAACATTTACTCCCCACAGAGGGATATCATTTAGCATTAATATTTATTAGTATTTTCAAGGCCTTTTTATAATTGACTGGCGGGGGCTGATCTGACCTTTTGTTTTTGCGGGCTGCTGGTTCTAGTTTCAAATTCACGTGAATGTAGCATAAAATATTGTAAATCTCCAGGTACAGCCGTCCCCCGCTCTCTTGCACAGAGAAACGACCATATATACACAAGTATATATACGTTTATTTATGTAATATTTTTCTAATCATATTATACTATTCTTATCTTATTAAGTAAAGCTGGTTGACGACAGGTGGCGCTGTTTCTAGTGTCCAACCGCCTTTAATGACACCAAACAGTTTCCAGATGCGAGTAACTCTCACTCAAGGATATTTACATAACCAAAAAATGGGTGACTCGCCAGCCCTTAAAGAAAATGTTCTGTTGTGTAACTTTACAGTGGGACCTGGTGTGTGATCGTGGCTACATGGCTCAGGCATCACAGACGGTACTGGTGTTCGGGGTGATGGTGGGCGCCATGTTGTTCTCTTTCCTGTCCGATGTCCTGGGCAGGAAGCCCGTGTTCCTGTTCAGTCTGTGGGGGATGGTTGTGGTCGGTTCTATCACATCATTCGTCAATAATTACTACCTGTTCTGTGTTCTCCGCTTCATCGCTGGTGCCTTTCAACAGGTAAATCAAACAGCAAACGTAAAAAAAATTATACATACTCTGATGCCAAAACCAGGAAGCCAGAGTTCCTTTTAAAATTTTACTAGACTCTGTTTTTTCAAGCGGCGGGTGTTGGGATAAATAAGTGTATAATAATTATGTGAATGGTGCATATGAACAACGACCAGTTTAATTTATTTCCAAAGAATGAATAGTTTGCATTTTTAATACCACGTTTTTAATTTGCACGTTATGATCTACATGAAGAGGCATAGGCAAGAACCGCAGTTGCATCTTTTAAAGTAAAGATTTGCGATTCATTCATACGTACACAAACGCATGCACACATCCAGAACAATCCATTTTTAATGGCTTTATTCAAAGTTCGTAGGACCGGTTTCGTATGAAAAATTGCACCATACATAGAATTATATATTGCATAGATTTTACCTAACCATTCCATAGGCAAACCATAGAATGTATACATCCCATGGTCAAACCAGATATACAGTTAAACTGGTTAATTTGGAAATAATTTAGGTGAGTTTTAGTATAAAGCGGAAGGAAAGGTAGAATTTTATGAACGCATATATTCTTTAAATAAACTATATTGAGTAAAGCGTAGAGTCAGTTTTGATAATTTTTAACTTTTTTTTCTCTCACCAGGGGATCATCTTAACAGCTTTTGTAATGGCGTGTGAGCTGTTTCCCGCCAGTAACCGAACGTTTGCCGGTATCGCTATCAATCTATTTTGGGCTGTATCCATGATGTTGTTGGCTGGTCTGGCGTATCTCATACGTCACTGGCGGTGGTTCCAGCTTGCTGTCTCCCTGCCGTCCGTGATAACCATTGTTTATTACTGGTCAGTACAACTGTTTACTGCAGTAAATCACCTGTATAACATCACTACAGACAGCATTTCCGTCGCCCTGTAAACAGCCTCCCTTGCTCAGTCGGGGGGTCAGGGAACTTGCGTGCAGGAAGTTGAGTATTAATATCAATTTAAACATGACAGTTTCTCAGGTATTTAATTTCACGTCTTATTTGCGTTACGCTAAATTGTATGTTACTGATTGGGTCAAAGAATTGTCCAAGGAATGTGTTTAAGCGTTTATAATTTCCTAAAAGGTGCCCAATCACTTACTTTTCGAAAAAGAATTTGTGATTTAAGACTTTCTCTGTGTTTATATATAAATGATTAAGGTTAATTCAATAAAGTCGTGAAAAGTTCTTACAAGGCCTTCTTGAAGGATTATGAACTTGATTATCAACAACATGTTTTCAAACACAGCAATGTTGACAAACAGGAAAAACATGTAACCTGAGGTGGTAGGTTGCATATATGCGGAGGTAGAGAGGTCACATATTCCTAAACACCATTTACAAAGCTATGGCTTATCTGATTTGCTGCCAGATGCCCTTGTTTGATTTGTTTTGTTTTGGCGGGCTCCACATATTAAAACACGTTGATATAAACAAATAAAGCAGCCTGTGTACGGTGATATCCACGCTTTCTGGCCTATTTTATCAAAGCTCTAAGGGATTACCTTTAATTTATAAATGTCAGATAGGTGATTAGGCCCCTTTAATATAACCTGCTTGTGGTAGAAATCAATCGTAAATTCATATAAGATGATTGAATAGATAAAAACGACCGATGATCGATTATTAATCGATTATTTTATGAACCATCTATATTCACGTGAAATCTGCTGAATATAATTATATTGGAGGTTTGTTGATACTTATTCGTTGCACAAGAATAAACTTTAATGCTGTTCGCAGGTTGGTTTCCCGTATATCTTACATCTCTGACAGCATTAGAATATTTTATTTGGATAATATGACTTCTTGTAATGTGCATACCATACATAATGTGCATACCATGCAATCGATTTCATCGATTTTGAAAGCAAACGACCATTGCGTTGTTTCGGCGACCTTTAAGTGACTGGCGATCATAGGCAATAACCGATGATAAAGGTGACAGGGTACATATATATTAGAGTACTGTAGCACAATATGATAAGATGTTTTGCGAGTAGCAAATATAAAAAGGACAGTCAAGACATTGGGTAAAACAATTAAACAGCATAAAGACTAACTTTGAACTTTAAACTCGATATTATAAGTTATATCCGACTCGGGCTAGAGTACTCTTTAACACATGCATCGATGAGCTGCATTTAAAATTATACAAAATCATACGAATTACCGTCTTTTCTACTGTGACCCATATGCTCCAGCACGTAAGATGATACATTGTTTTACAAAGAGGCTTTTAAGGCTAGTTACGGGGTGGCATTGAATATATAAGCACACGTGATATAACAAATTTGATTCTGAAGTATAATTGATAGCTAATGGAAAAATGGCTTGATGTTGATGTGAGTACTCGTGTGGTGTTTCCTGACTCGAATACAGTGTTAAAATTATTCTTGAATCGTAAGTTTGAAATGCCTTAACTATGTAAAAACCACTTTTCTTGTGAACAGGATATTACCGGAATCTGTTCCTTGGTTGGTTGCAAACGGGCGAATCAATGACGCTGAAAAAATAATTCGCAAAGCCGCTAGATTCAACAAAATACCAATGCCTGAAAACATCCTAGGAGGACCTAGCGTAGTGGCTGACGGGAAGGCAGAAACCAAGAAGGGGGCATTCTCGTTCTTTACCCAAATAATCCAGCGCGTGCGGGAACAGAGAGCTTCAAAAGCAGCGTCCGGGGCTGGTTACACAGTGCTGGACATCATCAAAAACCGACGGCTTCTGATGTATGCTCTCATAATGTGCACGCTCTGGTGAGTCACGTGGCATGCGCAACAGGCAGATGAAATCTTAGACTGGTACCCAGCGCTATATGTCCATGTTATCGTTACCAATCCTATCGTCTGATCGTTTTAATATAAAACTGCATGTTATATTAACTAATGATCAGCTGCTTGACCCTGGCAAGATAGCAGATTGTAGAGATTATTCCGTTCAGCTTTCTGATGTTTTTCAGCTATGTAGGAGTCAATATTATTATTATTAATTTTCGTCTCAAGATTCCATAGAAAGAGTTAAATCTACCATGTGATTTCAGGTTCGTTAACTCTCTGGTGTATTACGGTTTGTCACTAAGCTCCGGGGATTTGGCAGGAGACCGCTATCTGAACTTCTTTCTGAGTGGTGCTGTGGAGTTTCCGGCTTACTTTGTGTCTTTATTTACGCTCCAGTTGTAAGTAATGCACTAGAACAACACCATTTGTATAAGCTATAAAAAAGACGGTCTTTAGTATAAACTAATCTATTAAGTTGACAGATTTACTTCATAGGTCGCTCTTGGATTTCATTAACATAAGCAGGAAATGCTATACAGTTTGCTCATGATAATGATAAAATGATGAAAAATATCTGGAATTCGGAAAACTTAAGTAAGAGGACTGCCAAATATATATATTATGAGATTAATATTACAAAATTTAAAATGCAGCGATTTTAACGTTGCGGCGTTATTTTACAACCTTTATCCAATGTCAGACACCATACATTATGCATTTAATCAGGGGATGGTGAGAAAAAAAAAGAAAAATTTGCTGTGAACGGAAACGACCGACGGAGTTCGGAATGGCGTAGATAAGAAAAAAGTACAAGTGTCTCATATTTATATAGCATAGGGGCTCTGACGTTTGTCTATTGATGATTAATTCATTCTTAATTATGTCACTTTTAAAAGAAAATGCTTATATGTTATTAGAATTAAATATGAGAGCCTGAACTCTATTCTTACATCAACAGTTTTGGCAGACGCTGGCCGCTATGCATAAACCATGTTGTCGCAGGAATCGCTCTGGTGATAACAGCGTTTGTTCCCACAAAGACCGGTAAGTGGCGCCATCTCGTGTTATATCTGGTAATAAAGTGTGCAGTTTGCAAATCCCATATCACCTCCTTCTATATATATTTATATCATTAAAAATATTATAATTTATTTATATTTATATAATATTCATGATTCCATAGAATAAAATGCGGAATATAAGCATTTAATATTCACACGTGGTAATAATAAAGCTTATAACAATACAGATGTCATACACTTTTTTATGTAACGTGGGTTAACCGAACTCGTGTGCAATAACATTCGAAATTTTAAAGACATATGCAGACATATACTAGTATGCAATGCTGAGTTTAAGGCGACCTAACACATTTATGAAATCGAGCAATATTATTTTCTCTCCAGCTGGTGGCACGAGCCTGCTGCCCCTGATAACCACGTTCAATTTGATCGGCAAGTTTGGTATCACCGCTTCCTTCGCCACCGTATTCCTGTACGCTCCAGAACTCTTCCCGACGACAGTCAGGTATAATACCCATCGTTCTTACCCATTACCAGTTATAGCTCAGTTGCTTACAAATCAGAAAAAAGGAACGAATTGATTGAATCACATGCATCAATATTGTATAACATTATTCTCCAATTTAATTGGAGCAAGGTTGTTTACTGCTTAGTGACAGAATATATATATATATATATATATATATATATATATATATATATATATCATTAGGCAATAATCATTAGGCCACATAAGGTAGTGTTCGACAGATATCCAAATTATGAATTATGCAATTAATTATCGACTAAAACTGAAATTATCCGCAAACATTTTTCGGCTTTATTGATGATGTATTTACTATTCACTTACTGTTTCATTTAGGAATCAAGCAATGGGGATAGCTTCCGTCGGTGGTCGTCTTGGTAACATGCTGGCTCCATTCTCGTCTTACGTGGTGAGTTTACAAGCACATTAAAGGGGAACCCTCGGTGTATAAAGGGCCCAATGGGAGCTCACCATCAGTGGGAGTGGCCTGTTCATGCAGTACAGAGCTCAGGCAGATTTTTACATTTTTTTACAGGTATCAAGATTAAACCTGGCTGTTTTAATCCAGTTTTTGTCTGAGTTACACATTAATGTATTGTGAATAACATGGGCTAGTCAAAAAAACTTAATTCCTCACCTGTTTGTTGTAATATAGAAGTGAATATACAAGTGTCAGAAGTAATATCCAGTTTGAATTTGCCGGTATGAGTCACATGACTGGGTCACATGGGCAAAGAGGGTGGGCATGTGAATGGTAAACATAAACAGAGCCATGTGCTCAGCCTGGTCATGTGATTAAACTCCTCTCAGTATTGTTCTGTCACCTTATGTTGATAAAATAAGTTCAAAATAAATATCAAATTGACAATTATTAGTTCTACTCCCATTTGTGGCCCATATATGGTCTTCCAGCCGGGTTAGGGTAGAAAGCTCTTACTAGTTTTAACAAACATTGTGGCATGATCTCTCTTTTTGAGAATACTATATGCTCTTTCCTGTCTTGGATTCCTATAGTGGGGTGCTGCACCCCTACCCAGCCAGTGTGGTGGGTCAGTTGTCACACAGGGACAGCAAAGGCAGCTATCACATTGGTCAGGGTCACTGACACTTTCATTCACCTCCTTCTTATCTTCATCCTTATCTTCATGTCTTTCATGAGCTGTATCATATTCTGGCAGTGCAGGAGAAATTTCTTCCTGCAGTTCACTCTGTACAGTCTCACCCTGACATGTACTTCCTTGAGACGGTGGCTGAATCACTTGATAGTCCATATCAGACTGCTCAATAACTTCAACATGTCGCTAAAAAAATTCCAGTCCCAATGCTCAAACAAGGCTTGCTTTGCAAGGTATTGTTCTTCACTGATGTCAGTCATAATTAACTTATATTTCACACTCATGTTTATATATTGCTGTGTTGACCTATGTATACAGCATGCTGGCAAGTGACCACTCAAACAAACTATTTGTGAACAGTAGCTGCAGCCCAACTCACAGGGCTGTATGCACAGGAATGGTATGCTGACCTCTCTGACACATCCCATCTGTCAGGGAAGGGGACACATTCCAGGCAAAATTGTCAGGACTGGGTCAATTGGAAGGATGGGGGGGGGGGGTATTTGGATTATTTATATTAATTTATACCTGGCTAGCTGAAATTGAAAGCCCCATTTTACCTGCCTTTTTAAGAAAAATAGAACTTATTTTGTACAGATATGATTAAAAGAAGTCAGCCTTATTTTAATGACTAATTTTCCAGGTTGTCTGTCACCCCTTAATTATTTAATGTATTGTCCCAAACAGAATGTCAAGCAAAGGCATGACAGCCCTGATTGAATAGTGTTCATTGGAGCTGCTGTAAACTAGCATTTAGCAAATTCACAATTATATGTAGAAAATACTACCCTCAACCTCTTATATTGAAAGAATATGGCTACGAAGGATTCAGGCACACCTGTGACAGAGGAAGATCCAGGACTCACAGAGAAGGATGTACCTGGTGCCATGTTAGTTGAGACATGTAGACTAAAGGATGTGCACAGACAAAAAAAATGGTCGTAAGCGTGTATCAGATTCTGGCATTATGATGAAACAAAGGAATGAGAGAAGGAAACAAGGAAAGATTGCAATAAATGCAAATATCAGAATATATGCAGATTCTCAAAAGGAAGAAAATTGCTTTGTTAAATCTGATCGACAAAGCAAAATTGACCCTGGGAGAACAGATTACTGAGGTGTCAAACTATGATGTGCTGCATCATGTGTTTTCCCAGTACTGCAGCAGTGAAGTTCAACAGTCGCAAGGAGAAAATGTACCCCACCATAGTCATGCCACTCCAACCTACCAGTACTGTACAAAAGAAGAAACTGGTGATGAACTTTATTTGACTACACAGTCAGCAGTGTCACATTTTGTTCAACACATTGAAAACCATTGCTCTGGGTGTAAAGAGCCCCTGGAAATTAAAGGCGTTACCAGATTTTCTCATGTAGGCAAGATGAACTTTTCCTGTGCACAACATCACGGGACACATCATCACATATTGAGGGTGGAAGTTATCTAGCTAACATGAAGATGTGCCATAGTTTGTTATGTTCAGGTTTCAGAAAAGTGCAGTATGACAGACTTTGTAAACATGCAGCTATCGGGATGCTTCCCAATAACTATGTTGAAAAACTGTACACTGTTCATACTGAAGCTGTACAAAAACAAGCAAATGAATCAATGATGATGGCACTCGGGGAAGAGCAAGCAATGACGGCAGCAGAGTTGGAAGATATAGGATTACCATATCATGGTATTGACATCATAACAGATGCACGACATCAGTGGAGGAAAAATGCAGAGTGCAGTTACATTGTTGCACTGGGGGACAAAACAAAAAAATGCATTAGAGTAGAAACTGTAACAAGGGAGGATGATATGTGCAGTCAGCGCCATAAAATTGTTGGGACCAAGAGACTGTACCAATATTTCAAAGACAATTGTGTAGATGTTAATGTCCATGCCCATGACCGCAATGAAAGCATCAATAAATTTTTGTCAGCTAACCACCCAGATGTAACTAATGCTAATGATACATGGCACCTTACAAAAGGCATATCAAAACAAGTGAAAGATATATCGAAAGGACCCAAAGTAAAACATGGAGTAACCTGGCATGAAGAACTGTCAGACAAAGCAGCCTCTATCAAAACTCATTGTTATTGGGCAATTAAAACCTGTAAGGGATCAGTAGACATGTTGCGCCATACTCTTGATAACATTGTCAATCATTATAAAGATTCACCATGTCGTAGTGACCCCTGATATAAACCTTCCAAAATTAAAATTACACAACCAGAAGCTGAAGTAATTTTAAAAATGCCATCCAAAAGCTACGCCTCTACAAGTCTCCTGCAGACTATGTGCATTGTAGAGACACACATTACGTGGAATCTTTTAACAATGCCTTGTTGGTTTACCATGATAAACGAATTGTGTTTAGCGCAAAGGAGTACCGCAGAAGAACCATGCTTGCTGTACTTGATTGGAACCAAAATATTGACAGAGAACCAACTTCTGTCTTAAGCTGGGAAGATCCACGTCATGCCAGGCGTAAACAAGGAAAAAGGGTTCTTCCCCCTAAGATGTACACTTTTGTAGATGAAATATGGACAAAATGTATGGAAAACATATATTCATGATGCATACTCATTTAATATATCTGTTGGTAAGTTACATTATATAAGTATTATTAGCAGTACTAGTAACAGTAGCAAGTTACATTCAGTGTCTAGTACATCAAGCAGCATAGCCCCCCTGGCCTGGCCCGGCCTGCATGTCACAGAGCACATGGCTTTGTTTATCAACAGAGCTCAGTGCTGGTGCGGGGTTGACAGTAATGCATTGCTTGCTGCACTCAGTCAACTGGTGGTAGGTCCTACCGCAAGTTCCCCTGTAAAGCTACCCAACCACTTACCTTATAAAAAAGAGTTTATGTGATTTCTGGCTTCCTTTGTGTATATATTAATGAGCCAAGGGTAATTTTGGTTGCGAAAAGTTCTTATAAGGCCTTTGTGAGGGGTGTTTTAACTTGTTGCTGTGTTGACATACATGTTGATGACAAATGGGAAAACATGTAACCTAAGGTGGTAGGTTGCATATATGCGGAGGTAGAAAGGTCACTTGTTGTAAAACGCCATTTGCAAAGCTCTTATGATTATCTGATTTGCTGCCCTTGTTGAATTTGTGTTAATTATTTATTCGGGCCTTCACAAATTATAAACACGTTGATAACAAGCAGGTGTGCGGTAGTATCTATGATTTCTGGCCTATTTTTATGAATCCTCCAAGACATAACCTTCAGTTTATAAAGGCCAGATAGGTGATTGGGCCCCATTAAAGTAAGAATCAGATCAATACACTAGCGAATGTTTCAGGTTTACGGTGATAGTACTTCTGAATCCATCTCAAAGTGTTCTATCTGCATATATCCTCATTTACCCTAGAACAAGACTATACTAATTAGAAATGTAGTCTGACACTTCATTTCCTTCCACCCGTATCCTGATTAAATGATCTATCGTTCTACACAACAATGTGTCACAGTTCACAAAATCATAGCTAGGTCAAGCAGCGGCATAATACCAATGAATGGCCTTGTATCTCGGCTTGTATAAAGAAACCCCACCAAAAGAAAAGAATCCTTGAAGTTAAAGAGCGCTATAATGAGGCGGGTTACCTCAAAAATGTAATAGGCCTATATTGTTTGTTGGGTTTCATCCGAACCCTCTACGCAAAGAAGATATACGTCTGAAACACAAGACACGTTCTTTTTTTCACTCACTCTCTAGCTCCTCGCGCAATACGCTGTGTAACCCACATTCGGCGCGACCCATGGGCACGGCCATTAAACCACAGTGCCTGCATGGTGCCACCTTAATGGTCTGGCGTTTCCCAGTTTCAGAGATAGGTATCTGCATTTATACACGGAAGACCGTCTTCTCTTGGGCGAGAGTCCGGCCGTCTACTCGACGACGGTAAGAGGCCCGTTCTTCCCGAGAAGGGTGCGCACCCGCATGTGCCTTCCGCCACCAAATGAACAAGACTGACATATCACCATGGCCAAGAGACGGGCAGTGACCCTTGATAAAGCGAATGAGGCCGGAGGGAGAGGTTTCGGCTTCCCCTGGTCTCTCGGGACCCCATGGACCACCTAACACTGCCGGGCGACAAGCTGATTGAGTCTTCACACAATGCTCTCATTTCGTCCTTGACTTTATAAGATTCCATATATGTCTGATTTCCCAACTCGATCTTTGCTGAAGTTTCTATATTAATTATTGAAAGATACCTATACATTCTTTTCGGTAAATTAGCTACTCTTACCTGATATATGAGTAGCTTAATCCCTTGGTGTGGGGTAAGGTGGAGGAAATGAACAGCTATAACATAATTTTGAGGAGCCAAATCGTCTGATTTTGAGTCGGGGGGGGGGGACTTTGAAACGCGTAAGAGTATGAAGCTTCATCCCAACAACAGAGAAAATATAGGAACGAAAAGGGTCAGTCAATACGCTTCTGTATGTAAATCGTGATACACATGCTTGTGTAAGTGATGGCAGTGACGGCAATGAGGAGATTGTGGGGTGAACAAAAGACACACTGAGGCTTATGATGGGTTCCGTCTTGCATTTGGCCAAATGGTCCTGTCTGCTATGTTTCTCTAAAATCTCTTTTGGAGGCGAATGTCACTATTAAATGGTATTATGACGACGTAAGGATTTCTCCGCCATTTCCCCCATAGTTATGCAACAAACATCTCTGAAAATGTGGTATTCAAAACTGTCAAGTGCCAAGTGGCGCAAAGGACGTAGTACATACAACATATATTAAATATATTTAACAAATTTATTTGCTGTATGTTTTTTTACAGATCAAGATTATACCATGGTTTCCTGGAGTGTTATTTGGTGCACTTTCGATCGGTGTGGGTCTATTAACCCTTTTATTGCCAGAGACACTGAATAAACCACTTCCACAAACCATTGAGGATGCCAATCGCCTCCATTCCAAATTCTACCAGGTGCAATCAGGTCCACCGGAAATGGTTCCACTCCAGGACCGCGAGGGGGCTAACGAGGTACAGCCAGAGAAACCAGTACTCACGTGAATCAAGTCATGTGATAGGATAACTTTCTTTGTCTTACCAAAAAAGCCTTTGAAAGCCAAACTGTGCCAAACCTGAATAAATGCTGGGCACAACATAGTTCCTGGCTTTTCCCGTTCGGTTGGTTTGGTAAAATGCTTTCAGTAAATGTAATAAACTTTGGAAGAAGATAACGGTATTTTGAATTTTGTAAGGCATTCGAAACTCCCTTGTGTTCATCAGTGTATGATGCATTTACTATAAAAAGGATAATTGATATTTAATCCACTTAATTTTACATATACATTTGAATATCATAATGGGTTTGCCAAATGTATGAAATAAACTTTCATATTCAACAAGACACTGTATTTATGACAAGCAAAGTCGAATGCGTTAAGTTCACTTCCTTAATGAGGTACCCTTTTAAAATAATTGGTTCCTTTAGTGTATTAGCGTTTAGTTAATTTTTGAATTAGAAACATCGAATGAGTCTTAATATACTGTGGTTGGCTTCATATTCGCGAGGCAAAAATTTCGCGATTTCTTCATTTTAGAAGTTTTTCGAGGGTTTCATTTTCGCGATTGCACCAGAATCTATGAAATCTAAGTACATTACCGTTATAGTTATTGTATAATGACCTATATCATAGTGGATGTTTTGGCAATTATTATAACGTGTTTGAATGAGGAAGTTGCTATACCATTCACAGATTATGTTGTTGATTAATAAACCATGTTTTCAGAGGTGTGATAATTTATCCATTTGTGCAGATGCATTATTCCCTATTGTTAATCCTCGATAAAGGGGCAGCTTATTCCCGAGGGTTTCATATTCGCGATTATATCCCATTCGCGAATATCGGGAAAATTAAACCCTCGCGAACAAAAAGGCAACCACATTATGCAACAAGTCCACTAAAAATCAATGATGAGGAAATCATTTCGTTATATGTTAATGTATTTTTATTGTATAAAGAAATACAACGATAATTATATATATATATATAACGATTATATACTTTCGTGGAAGGAGTACATTAAAAAGCAGCAACTATAGGACAGTAAGTGGACAAGTTGATAATACATCAAGAATTTATAGTTTCGTGCATGTATTACCTAGAGATGCTTATGTATGTATGCAAGCTTACTTGAATGTTGTGTTGACATTCAGTTTAGCTAGTCCAGTAGAACGTCACCATGTATATTACAAAGGGATAGCGGAATGCTTTGGTAAATTAAATGATCGATGTCAGTACTGAATTAACCCATATATAATTAAAATTAAGGACTTTAAGGAATGTTAACCCACACTTGTAAATTAATGCACGTGTGAATTACCTCATGACGTTTATGGATTTATCATTGGTAGTAAATAAGCTTGTAAATATTATTATTGAGGATATCTATCCTAATTTTATATATTGAATTTGTGCCAATCAGCGATATTTTTTTTTACCGGGCATTTAGAATTTTAAAGAATTAGAGGTTTATAATGTATTTCTCAGAAATATAGCCCACAAGTGCTCTTTATATTTCTGTATGTAAAAGAGTTCTCCCACTTGGTGCAGAACCTATTTTAAGGTTTTGAAAAGTCGTGTGTCATGTTTTCGGTGTTAAAGAAGAAAAGTTTCACTATTGCCAAAATTTCTGCAAGATCCGATGGGAAAAACATAAACATTTCAATTAGGTTCCGTTGAGTCACTCTTAAACATAGCCGATTTCAGATTAATTCAATGTCAGATGTTACTTCCATTTCTGGAAACTGTAAGCAACTGAATATCGTTTAAAATACCTGGGGTCATAGAATCCTACATAAAATGCATTAATTACACATTCTGTATGCTAGTTTCAATAGGAGTTACTTTTAAAAAATCAGCTGTACACTCTCACCGCGTAAACTTCCAATTTACATTCTCTGCCAAGATAGATTTGAAAAGCCATAGTAACAAATACAACGAGCCATTTTCATTATCTATGACTTTTGTCAATTAGGTGTATTTACTCTCTTTTACGAGCTCATTTTTATCAAGATTTGTCATGCATTAAGCTTCAAGAAGCGGTTTTATGCAATTCATTATCTTAAATTTTTGCTGTCATATTATAAGATTCTGATTGCATTTTCCTGCCTTCACATAAACAGTTTACGTACTGTAATTATAATATGATAAAACAATAAAAAAGTTGGAATATGCCAAGGGCAATTACGAACATGACGATAAAATTTCACTTAAAACAAAGATCACTTAATCATAAAACAAAATGGAATAAAAAAATGTATTGCAATTCATTCCCATGTATCTGCGTCTGCAGCATTTTTTTCTTTGTATTAAAGAAAGGAATTCTGCCTGATCTGTAGCATTTTTGTCATTTCTGGCTTACTCTGCGCACGCATTAATGAACTGTAGGTTTTTCTTTCTAATAAAGATTCTTATAATTCCTCTTTAGAGGATGTATGGCCTTGTTTGTCTACAAACACGGTACATGCACATGTGTGGATGCTGGAAGACGACTGCCTACAAAAAGTCGTTTGCAAAAAATCAGGGTCGTTTGACCTGGCGCCAGATGTCCTTGTGGAATGCGTTTGAATTATTCGGATTATTTTGCCCCCCCCCCCCCGACCCACTGATCTTTATAAGTTAATTGGTATAAGTTATATTATATCATTATTCTGAATTTATATGAGCAACTGAATATTGCTTCTCTGTCTAATCATACATCTTTATCAGACACACGCCTGTTTTCATGAATGGATCAAGGGATTATTTTTAGTTAAAAGGCGTCAGATATCAGAATAGGCCCCTTTAAGTAGTAAGGTGTGTAAATAAATAAATTCCAGAACTGCAATACATAATATATACTGTAACCCTACTGTCAAGACAGATTAGAAAAAACACAAGGTGCTCTCCGAGATGACTTATTTGGCAATGGCCTGAATGTATTCGCAATATTATATGTTGAACAATATTGTAATGCTGTGTTTTGCTCTGTCAGATGAAAGATATATATTCCATAAATATATATTCCAGTTGTATTTGTTCGTTTGTTTCATATCGTGAATAAAGTCGCTGTATACTCGAGAATGTGTAAATGAAGCACTGACATAAACATTCTTATTATAACTTTCCAAGAAAACAAATACACATTAAACATGTTTACAGACCAGTAAATAAGAAAAGTAGATGTTATCATGATGAGGGCCTGTTAAAATTAAAATGTAACAACCACACTTGTCTAGTCTTTTAGCAATACGAATATTGCTAAAACAGTAAAAATACTGCATTGTCTTGATTAAACTAAAAATATTAGATGTTTCAGATGCAATTAGCTCATTTCTAAACATCTGGACATATGATCACAAAAATGATTGTACTATCGTGGTGATAGATAATTTTATTTGAATCTTGTCAGAACCATTTTTATTCATTGATAAGGTTCATACCCTCTTATAGAACCTCAGATAGATCTCGTATAGGTATAAAACATTGAAAACAAATATAACAAAATTTATGAGACAGCTACTATGTATGGCTATGTCAAAGTGAAAATTTTATAATATTCACTAATATTAAATTATAAAATCTCCAATTAAACCAGTTTTCTTAAATTAAATTAGTTTTGACTTAGTAAATTAGCAATCGGTTTTATTAAAAGGTAGATATTTTCATGATGAGGGTCTGTTAAATTTAAAATGTAGCGTCCGCTGTGATAATATTTACTTATATTAAATTATATAATCTCAAATTAAACCAGTTTTCTCAAAGAAAACGTGTGGTGAAAACGCCGAGAACTAATGAACAAAAGGCTTCGAAAGGTGTAAGGACACTGAGCATATTCAAAAAGATCTGCCCGGGTGAAAGGACCTCAGATTATTTATTTTTTCAGAGGTCTGCAAACTTAGAAGACCATGCATAATGAAACAATACAATAATTATACAAATATGACACTACTAACATATAACTAGCCAATACCCTTATTCTCTTCGCTCCGAACTGAGACTGTACTTGGTGTTTAATTCGACATCCGAAGGATACGAAATTCGCAAGAGTTGTTTCATGTTTAAAACTATAAAAAAATGTAATTTTTTTGTTAACACTTAAAAAAATGGAACCATTTTCTCAAATGAAAATTTAAAAACAGTGGACCGGGCGCGATGCATCGCCCGGCCACAACACGTGTCAATCAGGAGATACCCTGACTGACTTGGCACAAAAATTGTAATACATGATCCCGCCGGCTGAAACATCGTGTGTTGCGGCTCACTATCAGACCTCTGGTCACGAATCCTTGTTCTGGTAAACAGATACACCTGGACTGTATTTACCTTTACGCAGAGCCATAACAAGATGTTAAACAGCCGTATGCGAAGTACTGAGACGATGTGTTGGGAATGGCTTGCTTGAAGTTTTTTTTTTTTTTTTTTTTTTTTTGTAGAAAGCAAAACTGAACTGATAATGTGAAAGAATAGGCATAATATTGTTCCTGGTGATGTCCATTAGGTTTTAGGTGACATCATATACATTTCTCAGATTTTTCTCAACGTATGACATATTTCTCAAATGTAATGGACTAGTTTTGTAACATATTGTATATGTATTTACGTTTGTGTTTAACTAGTCTACTTACTGGAACTGTACAATGTTCCTAGAGAATGTACTGCATATTCTAACAAATATTTTCATCAAATAAATTACATGTATTTTTGTTTGTAAGTACTGTTACGGAACCTACTAATCACAATATCGTGACTAGCCCAGACCCTGGTTACGGAGAAAAAAAAGATTCCTTAACACTAGGCAGCGTGAAATGTCTAGGGAAATAATACAGAGTCAGTGTTTTTTTTTGTTAACAAATACTCATAATTTATTCTTAGAACAATCCCAATATTACAATACACTAAATCAATACAATTACACAGTATAACAACAATAAAAATGTACATCACCAGAGTCCGGATCCTAGGCTTTGATCCCTGGATACCCCAACTGTCACAATTCAACAAGAGTCCTTAAGCACAAATAATCCACGTGAACAGTTCAAATAAATCTTCCCAGTTAATAGTCAAATCTCGAAGACAATCTGTTGTCATTCAGAAATGAAGGTTCAGGTAAAATCCCAAAGGCAAACTGAAGACAATCTATATAATATCTGTATAAAGTCTGTATAAAGTTCACAGAATATATGTAACTATGCCATTATCGGGGTAGGTTCCAAGATTGACGAGAAAATCGCACCCTTTAGTGTCCGCTGGTATTCTCCTTTCTGTCGGCTCCAAACACCGCCCCTATTTATAGCTTTTCTCCCGAAGTCCAGAAGCTTCTAGTCTGGAACATTCTTAAGAACAAACTCCATCTTTTTAGACTACAACGAACACGTTATCTTTACACTCTGCGGGTAAGCCAGAGTTCAACAGGTGCGGTTCCCATAGCGCGCACAGAGCTTGCGCCTAACACGAATCAGAACGCCAGGCACATGTCAAGCCATGCAAATTCATGCGCATGATAAACAGATACATGGAACAGTACAACGACTGTCGACTCATTATGCTTTACAAGATTGAGAATTCCATGAAGTTAAGTTAACCACTGGCAGGATATTCCCATATATATATCAATCCCATTTTAGAATATAACATATATAGCTTATATTCCTTATAACCAAGAAAACTAGACGACTTTGCATTTGTAAACAAATACATGAAGCGCCCCATGTGACAGAGGCACATCCTCCACCACCCATCCTCCCACTCACTAACACCCGCCACCCTGTCCTCTCGCACACCCTCTTCCTCACACACACCTTTTCTCTTTAATCAGCATTGATTTTCTTTAATTTCTTGCTATTCTTCAGAATTAATTTCATAACACTTAAACAGGCCAACAAAGTGGCAACTGTTAAAACAATTTATGAAGGAATCGGGATTAAACGTACTTATTTCAGGGAGGGGGGGGGGGGGTTAGTGGGAGCAAACCTATATGTCACTTAATTGTACATCAGTCCAAAATCCCACGAAAATATCTCAGTATATGTACTTTTTCTCTTTAATCAGCATTGTTCCCTGCTATTCTTCTTTATTAATTTCAAAACTCTTTCACAGGCCGACATATTGACAACTGTTAAAACATAAATTATAAAGAGTTTCACGATTAAATGTTCTTATTACATTGGGGGGGGGGTGGTGAGACCAAACCTTTATGTCACTTAATTGTATCACAGTCCAAAAAATAATAGACACAAAAACCGCCCATTAAACAAGGAACATTTGTTCATTTTATTAACAGAACATTGTAATCATATAAAACACATAATATATATATATATATATATATATATATATATATATATATATATATATATAAGGCAGTGTTACCCTCCGATGTAATCAGTACACACATATATGTACACACATACATATACATGTGTATACACAAACACATATATATGTATATTTATACACACAAAAATAAATACACAGATACATGTATATATATTTATATACATTTATATATACATATATACACACATATATGTATATATTTACCAGACATACATACAATATGTGTAATTTGTGTATACATTTTCATGTGTATATGTATGTATGTATCTCTCTCTCTCTCTATCTATATATGAAGTCATCCCTTAGAAAAAAAATAACTAGGAGAAATTAACAATTTGACAAGCCTATTTAGCACATAAATTAATCCAGGAACTGCTGAAAAGCAAACAGATTTTGTGAACTGCAAAGAAATAACAATGCCAACATTGTATTAGATTTATAATTGTAAAGTATTGTATATTAAGCACAATCATATATATATAATGGCTCTTCTTATGTATTAAAAGGAGTATAGTTCTCTTCAAAACCAACAAATATTATTGAATATAGAAAAATTTAAAAAAAAACAATTAATACTGAATAATTTTCCCCCAAAATGAAAACTCACCTCTTATGAATTGTAGAAAATCGACTTGGAGAAAATCACATTCTTACAGACCCAAGACCCAGGAATAGTCCTGATATGAAAGCCTATTCAGAACAATAGCCAAGTGCAAAAGTGGTTCCAAATATTAAATGGGCGAAATGCCACCTTTAGAGTGCTTTAAGAGTAACAGCTAACATTTGAATATAGATGATGAAACTTTTTTAAAGGATATCTGTCAAATCTATCTCCACTTGTCACCATTATTCCATTAATATGACCAACAATGCTAAATACTAGGCTGAATGTCATCCTAGTCAGCTGCGAGTCTTAACCCATTGTAACTAAGTTTTGTTGTTTTTTCATATTTTTTTAGTATTCATGTCTATCCGTTTTATAATCCATCATCATGTCTCATCCAGATATTTAGCCTCTGACATCCCTTTCATGAGCGAAAAAACCACATAAACTAGAATTTGTATACTAGTTAAAACAAGTAAAACATACCAGTACCATGCATGGCTAAGTGTTTCAAACAAAACTGCAGTCAAGGGCGGCCCACCAAGCAGGCCGACAGAATAACCTACGACAAACAAAGACGTGAAGGCACCGGACAGGTTCACAAAGCTACCAGCCCACGAAAGACTCGAGGCAAATACCGTGGCCACGCCTACACCGTATAGACCCGTGTAAACGTATGGGATAGCTTGGTGAATATGGATTCCGAAAGCACCGCCCAGTAAAGAAGATAGCATGACAGCATAGTCTATTGGCAGTAAGATAGTAGGAGAAACATATTTTGAAACAAAGACACCGACGAGGCTTCCTATTGCGTTACATACTGACAGCACTGTCCACAAGTACGCGGCCTCTCTGGTTTGCCAGTTCAAGGCCTGCACACCGTACGTAAACAGAAGACCCGAAAAACTATTCTCCAACGCCCCAAGTGCACAAGCCTTCAAGAAGAAAAGACACCAATATAAGCGTTCTTTAGCTTTGCTAGACGCTTTTCCTATTGCGTGGGACGAATCGTCTGTTTCTTCCTCCCAATGCTTTCGGCAGTCTCTCTTAATAAGGAACTGCACGAAAAAAGGAATGCCAGCCAACCAAACATATGCAGCAATGAGACTATAAGGCACTTCGATGAACGTGTTCCTTCTGCCTGCACCTGCGGGACCAAGTGGATTTTCCAAATCTGCATAGAGGTTGCTGAGATAAGAGTTATTTTGTTCAACATTAATCCCCCCAGAGGTGTTGCTCATATTGGAGTATTTCCATGATATATTATGTTGGTGTCCTTGTTCACTATGTCTGGGCGTCAAAAAGGGTTCCGTGAACAAAGGGCAGATGAATGCAGCAATCGGGAACAGTAAGTGAAGCGCCTGGAGAAAGGGGGCGCCCTTGTCTTTCCAAATCCTAACCACCATCACGTTTCCGCCTGCAGGAAGCAATAGAGAATATAAACATATATAGAGAATATAAACATATATAACAATATGCGACGAATCACTGTGCTGGGCCCTGAAAATATTAAAATTACAATTAACTTACACTTTCAGATTGTCCATGTTGATTAACCTCAATCAAAATGAATGTAAATTGTTTGCGTCCATTGATGTATGTTAAGCTCTGTGACCATTCTGTCTGCGTGTGTACCTATTTCTATGTAGGCCATGGGTGAACATATATGACTGTTATTCGCAGGTCCGTACTGCATGATTTTTTTTTCTACATCATTAAAAAAATATATGGTTTTATTGAATTGGCTGAGGCTAATATTTCTATTGCCTAAAATGACTTCAGGATGATCAGCAATACACAAAATTCAGGTATTAAATTCCCAAACAACTAGTAAACTTTTGTTAACTGCCATTTTCCACTGAAAACAAAAAAGGACATGTCCCCTTCAAAGTGTAATGAAAAGTGGTTTTAAAGAACAACTCAATCAATAGTTGTGTATTATATCAAAAAATATTCTGACGGTAAGTTTTACAAGTGACCAAGGGGTCATGACGCTCAGCTGTCTAGAAATGCATTCACCAAAGGAATTTTATCACCTGATTGCCAAATTTTGTAGGTGGTATCCAAAACTCAATTGAAGCATAGCTCAAAGAATATGAGTAACAGAGACCTAAGTTAAAATGAGATTTTCAATGGACCTCCCTAGATGTTAAATTAGAAGATTATAGGTTGATGGTTACGATTTGTGCACTGTTGACGCCAACCACATCTTTGAAGGTCTCCAAAATAGAGAAAAAATGCGTAAAAATCCGTTGAAAACAGTTGGCGTCACCAGTCTGCAGGAACTGATGAAACACTCCATGATAAATATACAATGTACATGCAAAGAATCATGGTGATCAATGCATTAGTTGGCCAAATACTGGAGCTTATGTATCAATTTTTTAAATATTCTGGTATAGAGGTTGCTGAGATAAGAGTTATTTCGTTCAACATTAATCCCCCCAATTAATTACATCGTTCATAGCAACCATGAGGAAATACAGAACTGAATATGCTGGTATTATTGATGGCAAAGTATGATACTATGCTTTAACAATGAAGAACAGAGCATAAAGGTATTATGACGGTAGCTTTATAAATGGTAAAAAGTGACATTGATTCATTTGCTTGGCACGTCCATGGACCTGATAGGCCCTGGTTTGACGGTAGCTTTATAAATGGTAAAAAGTGACATTGATTCATTTGCTTGGCACGTCCATGGACCTGATAGGCCTGGTTTGACGGTAGCTTTATAAATGGTAAAAAGTGACATTGATTCATTTGCTTGGCACGTCCATGGTCCTGATAGGCCTGGTTTGACGGTAGCTTTATAAATGGTAAAAAGTGACATTGATTCATTTGCTTGGCACGGCCATGGACCTGATAGGCCTGGTTTGACGGTAGCTTTATAAATGGTAAAAAGTGACATTGATTCATTTGCTTGGCACGTCCATGGACCTGATAGGCCTGGTTTGACGGTAGCTTTATAAATGGTAAAAAGTGACATTGATTCATTTGCTTGGCACGGCCATGGACCTGATAGGCCTGGTTTGACGGTAGCTTTATAAATGGTAAAAAGTGACATTGATTCATTTGCTTGGCACGGCCATGGACCTGATCGGCCTGGTTTGACGGTAGCTTTATAAATGGTAAAAAGTGACATTGATTCATTTGCTTGGCACGGCCATGGACATGATAGGCCTGGTTTGACGGTAGCTTTATAAATGGTAAAAAGTGACATTGATTCATTTGCTTGGCACGTCCATGGACCTGATAGGCCTGGTTTGACGGTAGCTTTATAAATGGTAAAAAGTGACATTGATTCATTTGCTTGGCACGGCTATGGAACTGATAGGCCTGGTTTGACGGTAGCTTTATAAATGGTAAAAAGTGACATTGATTCATTTGCTTGGCACGTCCAAGGAATTGATAGTCCTGGTTTGACGGTAGCTTTATAAATGGTAAAAAGTGACATTGATTCATTTGCTTGGCACGTGCATGGAACTGATAGGCCTGGTATGACGGTAGCTTTATAAATGGTAAAAAGTGACATTGATTCATTTGCTTGGTACGTCCATGGAACTCATTTAATATCATTTTTATTTTACATGGCGTAGGTTCCTCTTTACAAGACTGTTTGACAGGGAGTCGAAGGGTCATTACATAAGTTTAATTTATTTTTAATTGAGTTTAATTTTAAAGCTGAAGATGATAAGCTGATATGTTGTAACCAAGATGTAATTAAAAGACAAATGTTAAGACTTATTGTAAAGGCTGCAACTTACCTAAAGCTGGTGCAGATAAGAAGAGTCCCATTATACCGTGAAGGACCGCGGTTGCCCAGAAGGATGTTGACCATGGGATTATGCAAAGTATTATTCCTGTCACAAACAAAGGGACAAAGAAGAGAATCTGGTAGTTCATTTTATCCCAAAGCTTCCCTGACACCAAAGTGCCGGTCAGACCTCCTAACCCCCTGCATAAGAAAAGGGTCGCGACACGCTCTGTTGAAGTACCGGTCAGGTCCCGCAGGTCAAGAAGTGTCAAGCCGAGGATGTGATAAATAAATGCCTGCAAGTAAATAAAATCTGCTAAAGTGCTAATGCCTCAGTGGGTTAAATGTTTGCAATTTAGGCGAAGTATATTCTTTCTGGTAAAGATGATTTAGAACACACTGTATTGAAATCGAATTCATGACCATTTGTTACTAGATGTATTGGAACATTTAATCAAATTAATAAAATATACATAATTTTTGCTTGTTAATAATGTACAAGAAAGGTATGGAAGAATATGTATAGAAAATCGTTATTAATTCTAGTTTTTTTTTATTTTTATAGATCCGTAGATGCAGTATTGTCAGTTATGATACTGGTGAACTATAATAATTGAGGGCTGAAAGATGATCTATTTCAGATAGAAAATTATAAAAGGTTATTGTCTGATATGTTTGTCAAATTGAGGAAAGGAACAAAAACCCAACTGTTCAAGTGTGAAATATCCATGGGGAAAAGAAAAAGAATGTCAAATATTGTACCTAATATAAACAGACCACGTATGCGTGATGAACACAAATTTTGTAATGGAGATAAAAAAATCAGATTATGTAACACTAGGCAGCGGGAAATGTCTAGGGGAATGAATAAAGAAGTCAGTGGTTTTTTGTTAACAAATATCTATAATTTATTAAACAATTAACATTACACTAAATCAATACAATTATACAGGAAAAAAGCGGTATAGCAACAAGCCCATACAATTACACAGAAAGATAATGGTACAATACCCGGATACCAACAGTGTCACAAAGATAAGTCCTTTGAATGTAAACTCTCGGAGAATGACAGTCCAGTGGAAAGTTCTTGTAACAACACAGAAAGTAAACTGAAGTACAAATGTATAAAATCAAGGAAAGTTCTTGAAAAAATCTTTAATTGCCGCATACGTCGGATAAGGTCTTAGAATCTGACACGCGCTTCTGCGTCCGCTGGTATTTGCTCTGCTGTCTGCCTCCTGGTTTAAAAAAAAAACCAGCTCTTTATATACCTTCACACCCTAAGCCGGGAACCTTCCATTTCTCGAACAGTCTATAAGGACCCTACTCAACAGTAAACACGCGTTTAAGGAATTCTCTAGAAAGACATCGCTGTGTATCTACACATACCAGGCTCATCACGTGACCCACGACCAAGCGTGAAAACTCAAGGCCCACATGACAACGAGAGTTCAACCAGTACGGAATGTAACAAAAACACGAGTTACGCCCGTGTCACATAATAGAGCACCTATAACACTTCCCCTCCTGTAAGAAAAAAGAAAGTTTTCTCGGAAAACTTTCTTTTTGCGATCACAATCACAAAAATTTTACAACATCTAAAAAATCATCTTATCTACAACATCACATAAACATCCTGTTTACAACATTTAATAAACTTCTCGATTAGCATTCAGCAAGTACATTATCTTTCCCTTTAATGTGTATGATATAAAGATTGTAATCCTGTAAGAACAAACTCCATCTCAACAATCTTTGATTTTTACACTTCAACTTGTTCATGAACGTGAGGGGATTGTGATCACTGAAGACAATGATAGGCCTGACTGATGAAGTAACATAAACTTCAAAATGTTGCAACGCCAAAATCAAAGCCAAACATTCTTTTTCAATAGTGGAGTAGTTTTTCTGGTTTGCATTAAACTTTCTTGAGAAATAACAAATTGGATGATCTATGCCATCATTGGCTTCTTGTAACAACACAACACCAGCAGCAGTATCACTAGCATCTACAGCTAACTTAAACGGTACTGAAAAGTCTGGAGCTGCTAAAACTGGCGAACGTTGCAGGATTGCTTTCAAATTCCGAAATGCATTTTCACACTGAACACTCCATACAAACTTTTGTTTCTTCTTTAACAAATTAGTCAAAGGTTCAGCTACAGCAGAAAAATTTGGACAAAACTTCCTGTAGTACCCAACCATACCAAGAAAACGCATTATTTGCTTTTTGTTTTCTGGTCTAGGAAATGCAGAAATAGCACTAAGCTTAGCATCAACAGGATTTACCTGACCCTGCCCTACAATATGACCCAAAAATGTTACTTGAGCATGACAAAACTCAGATTTCACTCAGTTGATGGTCAGACGTGCTTCACTGAGTCTTTCGAAGAGGTCGCGAAGAATTTGCAGATGTTTCTCCCAGGTGTCGCTGTACACGATAAAGTCATCAATATATGCGTCGCAGCCCTTGACAACCATATGGATGAGGCGCTGGAACGTGGCTGGCGAGTTCTTCATGCCAAACGGCATAACTTTATACTGGTACAGTCCTCGCGGCGTCACAAATGCGGACACATCTTTATCTCGTTCTGTCAGCGGAACTTGCCAGAATCCTTTTAGCAAGTCAAACTTGGAGACATATCTGGAGCTACCGACTCTATCAATACAATCAGCGATCCTCGGAATCGGGAACGTGTCAGTCTTGGTGACAGAGTTCAGTTTTCGATAATCTGTGCACATACGGTAACTTCCATCAGGTTTTGGCACAAGAATACATGGTGAACTCCAGTTACTGTTACTAGGTTCAATAAAATCATTGTCCAGCAAATACTGAATCTCATCCTGTAGATACTTTTGCTTTTCTGGATTCAGTCTATATGGATGTTGCTTGACTACTCTTGCCTCGCCAACATCGACATCATGGCACAACATGTTAGTTCGCGTTGGAATGTCACTAAACAAATGTTCATAATTCCGCAGCAGTTTCTTGAGGTCTTGTTGTTGTTGTGCGGTAAGGTTTGACAGTTTGGCATCCAGGTTTTTAAGCACGTCTGAGTTTTTTAATGGTACTGTACCACACTGAATGTCTACATCACCCTTACAATCAGTATCTACTTTAACTGTGTCACGGTCAGTGTTTACACAAGTAACATTATGTACAACATCAGATGTGCTATTTCTGTCATAATATGGTTTCAACATGTTAACATGGCACAGTTGTTTCTTCTTACGTCTATCTGGTGTCAACAGTATGTTATTTAAATCACTGACTTTCTTGTCAACAATGTAAGGACCAAAATACCTAGCTTGCAGAGGTCTGCCAGGGATGGGAAGTAAGGCAAGGACCTTTTGTCATACGTTGTTTTCATTTTACTTTGTTCAGAACCCAAAGACTCTTGAAAGGATTCTCTGACAGCAAACAACAAAAGGTAATTCATCCCAGTCTTTCTGTGTGTCACAGCAATAAGTTCTGATCATGTTTTTTAATGTCTGGTGAAAACGCTTGAGGGCGCCCTGACTTTCAGGATGGTATGGCGAAGAGCTGTACTGCTTTATACCTAGCTCAAGCATAACTTGTTGGAATAAGCCAGACATAAAATTAGACCCTTGGTCAGACTGGACGGATTTTGGTAATCCAAACGTTGTAAAAAACTTGGTCAAAGCTTTGACAACACTTTTGGCATTAATTTT
This sequence comes from Sipunculus nudus, assembly GCA_026874595.1. NCBI lineage: Eukaryota > Metazoa > Annelida > Sipuncula > Golfingiida > Sipunculidae > Sipunculus > Sipunculus nudus. Next base: position 54,485,776 of record CM049313.1, on the reverse strand, counting down.
GCGCAATGGGATTGCATCAGGGAACCTGGTAGATTCGCACATGATTGTCAGCAAGTATTCATGACCAGATTTTGTTTTGGGCAGTGTTCCAACACAATCAAGAATAATTCTACTGAATGGTTCCTCGAAGGCAGGAATAGGTCCAAGTGGGGCCTTAGGAGGATTCTGATTGGGCTTGCCTACCATCTGGCATGTACGGCATGATTTACAATACTGTACAACATCTTACCTGAGGTTAGGCCAATAGAAGTGTGTACTAACTTTCTGATAAGATTTATTTATACCTAAATGGCCAGACAAAGAAGCATTATGTGCCATGCTTAGAATTTCATTGTGAAAGGTTTTGGGCTTTACTATTTTATGTTTGATGGCCCACTCATCATCAGCGCATACAATAGGTGGTCGCCATTTACGCATAAGCACTCCATTTTTGACATAGAAACAAACTGGGTTCTGTGACAGCTCACCTTTAGAAACTGCCCTTGGAAACTAACGTGAAATATCAGGGTCTTTATGTTGTTCTGCGATAAGTTCTGACCTTGAGAATGCTGCATCCTGTACGGGCGAGTCGTTAGACGAGTCACTAGTGACTCCCAGAGTGTTATTATCTAAACCATTATCCTCATGTGTGTTTTCTTGGCCATAGATCTAGTTACAGCACATGAAGGATACAAACCAGGAATTTCCTGACTTTCTGGATCAGTGTCCTGATCAAGTGACGGCTTTTCTGTCACTATTGGTACAGGTTGTACTTTTTCACCTGCAACATCATTGCCTAATAGCAACTGAATTCCCTAAAGGGTAAAGTAGTTCTTATGCCCACAGTAATATTCCCAGAAATCAAATCTGACTTAAAATGGATACTGTGAACCGGAACTGAAGTGTGCCTGTCTGAAAACACACCATTAACAAGTGCGTGTGCACCAGTAAAGGACTTATTAGAAAATGGCAAAGTGTTTGCTAACATGATAGTCTGGCCTGAACCAGTGTCCCTCAAAATTCTAATAGGGGTAGAATCTGAAAAATCACTTGAAGGTGATACAAAACCAACATGTATGAATGGCTCAAATAACTCCATTTCAGAGTCAAGAAAGGAATCTACTACCTCAACCTCATTAAACATAGAACTGACATTGAAGGTGTCAGTTATAAACTCTGTTTCAGAGTCATCTAAGGAATCTACATTCTTACCAAACTCCTCATGGGAGTCAACTTTTGTTTGTCATGAGAGGACCTGGCCTCATCTGAAATACTCTCGCAAGAGTCATAAAAGGACTTAGCCATATACAGAGAATACTCCTCGCAGGAGTCTTGAAAGGACCTAGCCTTATTTAATTCCTCGCAGGAATCAACTGAGGTTTTTACCCCGTAATCTACGGATTCTTCTTTGGATTTAGACGGCACTTTGGCCTCCGTAGCATCAAACTCTTTATTTGAGTCAACAAAGGAGTTGTACCCCTTATTTACATGAAAAGAGCCTGGCTTTTGTACTATGCTATGCATAGATTTTGAAACAAAACCAGAAGGTTTGCTATTTGGTCTATTCGCAAGTTTTCAGCAGTCAGATATTAGATGACCTTCCTTCTTGCAGTAATGACAGATTTTCTTTGAAAATGACTGGTCTTTGTTGGACTTAGACACAGTGGACGTAGACTGAGGTGTAGCTATGGGCTTTGCTGAACTATCGGGACTATTAGTACTGGGTGACTGCGCTGTAAACTTCTTTTGACTATACTGTTTTACATTCTTGTTTGTGAATGACTGGTTTGATTTGCTAGTAAAGGACATTTTGTGTGTCAATGAATAATCATCAGCTAACTGAGCAGCAATGTCAAGTGTTTCAGGACTTTTCTCATCGAGAAAAGTTTTAACATCTGCGTTAATGCAGTACTTAAATTCTTCAAGCAAAATCAACTGGCGCAAATTGTCATAATCTGTCACTACACCAGCGATCAAACAACTGCTCCTTTGTCCTGGCAAATTCGACGTAGGTCTGTTCTTTGCGCTTTTCCCAGTTTCTGAATTTCTGGCGGTAAGCCTCTGGAACTAACTCATAACCTTTTAGGATTAACCGTTTTACCAGGTCATAGTCAGCAGCAGCTTCTACTGAAAGCTCGGTATAAATCTCTCTGGCCTTGCCAGTCAATACACTTTGTAACAGCATAGTCCAATTTTCCTTAGGCCATTTTAAATTTTCAGCTACCTTCTCAAAGTGTAAGAAATATTTATCAACATCTTTTTCTTGAAAAGGTGGGACAAGTCTAATGTGTTTAGTAACATCAAAACTTTGAGTTGGGGCAGCACTTAGACTACGTTCTACTTTAAGTCTTTCTAACTCCAGTCGTTTTAACTCAATTTCTTTTTCTTTTTCTAGTCTGTCTCTTTCTATTTCTTTTTCTAGTCTTTCTCTTTCTATTTCTTTTTCTAGTCTTTCTCTTTCTAACCGTTCTTCCCTCTCTTCTCCTAATTCTAACTGTTTTAATGATAGCTCATGTTGCATTTCTAACTTTTTCAATTCTAATTGCATAGCAAGGCTGTTATTTTTTTATGTTTCAACTTCTGTCTCTTCAATTAAAACTTCGTAATAAGATCTTGCATGATTTTAGCAATGATATCAGGCTTTCTAAAAGCTTTTTCACACTTAGCCCTAAGTGTTTTCCCAAACGCAACAACTCTTCTTTTGACAACTGTTCAAGTTGATCAGGGTCCGGATCGTCAACAAATGTCTCAGGTTTGTAATCTGCCATGTTAAAATGTCAATCAATAACAAACAAGTGACCCGTGGGTCATGACGCTCAGCCGACTGATATGTTGATAATATGTCCTTGCACAGACAACTAATTAAGATAGGCGGCATCATTGTTGATGCATATTAGCTTAAGTTCTTCAAGACCCATTAGCACAACAAATTTGATGACAATCCAGCCAGCCTTTCATGAGGAATCTGGCATATTGTGTGTATTTTGCATTATTTCTGGGGTGCTCAAACATACCCCAAAACTCTAAGAATATAGGTTTACTGTGACCCAATTTCAGGTTTCTGGGGAGAACTTTTTAGTAACTCTCAGGATGTCAAGTTAGAAGATTCTGGGCCCCATGGTTATGATTTGTGCCCTATTTTGGTATCAAATTTTCAATTATTCCGAGGGGTGCTTATAAGCCCCATAGCTCAGAAAATATGGGTAACAGAGACATGAATCTCCCTGGATATGAAGTTTGAAGATTCTAGGACCAATAGTTACAATTTAAGCCCTGTTAAGGGACGACCGCATCTTTTAAGGTCTCAAAATAGAGAAAAAAAAATGCAAAAAATCGAAAAACTAAAAGTGGCGCCACCAGTCACCAGAAACTGATGAAACACTCCATTATGCATATGCATGCAAAGAATAATGCCGTTCAATGCACTAGTAGTTTGGATACCAGAGCTTTTGTATCAAATTTTTAGTTGTTCTGGGAGGTACATCTGATCCCCATAGCTCGGTCAATATGGGTGACAGAGACCTAATTTCAGGTTTCCATGGAGACTTTTCATTGACCTCCCAGCATGTCAAGAAGGAAGATTTTAGGTCTAGTCATTACGGTTTGTGTCCTGTTAACAGATGACCACATCTTTTAAGGTCTCAAAAATATAGAAGTAAAATAGTAAAAAATAATAAAAAAAAAAGGTGGTGCCACCAGTCTGCAGAAACTGATGAAACACTCCATGATCAATATCCATGCAAAGAATCATGATGATTGATGCATAAGTTGTTCAGATACTTGAGCTTTTTATATCAAATTTTCTATTATTCTGGGGGGGGGGGGGGTTCTTGGAAGCCCCATAGTTCACAAATTTTGGGTAACAGAGACCTAATTCCAGGTTTCCAAAGAGACTTTTCATGGGCCTCCCTGCATGTTGAGACAGAAGATTCTAAGTCCAGTCATCAAGATTTGTGCGCTGTTAACAGATGATTTCATCTTTTAAAGTCTCAAAAAAAGAGAAAAGAAATTGTTAATAATAAAAAAATACAGTTGGCACTTCCATTTTGCAAAAACTTATGTAACATCTGATGATCAATATCCATGCTAAGAATCATGGTGATCAATGCATTAGTTGTTCAGAAACTTGAGCTTTTGTAACAGATGACTGTAAACAGATGACGGCATCTTTTGAGGTCTCAAAAATAGAGAAAAAAGTCATAAAATATAAAAAAAATACAGGTGGATCCACCAGTCTACAGAAACTGATTAAACACTTCATGATCAATATCTAGATATTTTAGCTTTTGTATCAAATTTTTCATTATTCTGGGGGTACTTTGGAGCCTAATAGCTTGAAGAATATGGGTAACAGAGACTTAATTCCATGTTTTAAAAAGGAGATTTTTCATGGACCTCTCTGGATGTAAAGTAAGAAAATTCCAGGTCCAGTGGTTACGATTTGTGCCTTGTTAACGGACAGACGGCTGGATGGCTGGACGGCCGACGAACAAAGAGTGATCGCTATAGCTCAGATGACTTACAGTCAGCTGAGCTAAAAAAAAAGGTGCCAACCATCCAAGGGAATATAACATGAAACAACCAGTGTATACTGTAGTTAACCTTTCAGCTTGCGAGGGTCATTATTTCATGGTATTCTCGAATGGGACTATTCACGAATATAAAAACTTGGGAATAAGATGCCTCATACATCAGATGAACAAAAGTGGAAGATGCATCTGCACAAGTGGATTAGTTATCAGACATCTGGAAACAAGGTTCCTCAATCAGCAACCTAATCAGTGCATGGCCCATGCAAATACACATTAATTATTATAATAATATAACCACTGTAACAGAAATATATGAGACAGTGCGGGATTTATTCATAATCATATAATAAATGCAAATATTGACATACTTGGGTTTCATTTTCTTTCTGGTGAGATCATGTAAATGAAACCTTCATAATAAGTTCCAAATGCACGAAATTTTTGCCTCGAGAATATGAAACCAACCATAGTATATATTTGATCAATTAAATCTTCATAATGAAGGTGTGCATAGCACAAGATATGTGTTATAAAAACTTGACTGAAAATTAATTAACCTCACTGAGTGAGGATCAAGAAACAAGCAGACCTTTGAATTTATTTTTGTTGATAAGTAACAAGAAGTAAGAATTTCACTTGACAAGTTAATTAAACTATATACAGCTTACAGCTAACAAGAAAAGCTAAATGTCAGAGAAGTAGAGCCAGATCAGTTACAAACCAGTCTACACACATGACAGAACATGGATGATTAATGTATGCAACAAATGATCAGTCAAATGTGAGAGACAAGATCTTAAGTGTTTATTGCTGCTTTATATGCACTGGTCCATTACCAATAACAAAGAGAGAAAAATGTATCTGTCTGAAGCCAATCTTTACTGGATCAATGTTAAAATAATTCAGTGCTTTTATGTACTGTGATCTACTTTTTGGCCCTAGTAAGTTAGTGTGGGCCTGCCTTGTTAACAGATACCTTAATACTGTCATAGTCTGTTACAGACTTAATTTAACTCGGGGACCTTGTACATATTCGAAAAGCTGATAATATATATGCTCTAAATTACTTATATGGAAAGTTTGGGTTTTCCAATACTGGTTGATGATACCTACATGTTTTAATATTTTTATGATTTCAAGAATATCATTACCGTAAATCCGGTTTTTATCGGCCTTTAAAACAAACTCAAAATCGAAAATCTCGACTTTTTTCCTGCACTCGGGATGCGGCCATAAATAGATGGTTTATCAGAAATGAACTGTGAGAAGAACTCTCTCCCGGAAATGGCACTCCTATGGGCGATAATAGGAGCTCAAGCACACCACAGAGGAAATACTCTTTGTAGTCACAGAATTATTGTATAAAATTGTATAGTCTAAATGTTCATATAAAATATAATAATTATTTGCAATCAACTGAACAATAACAATTAACATTGAACAATAACAAAACTTATTACGAGATTAAAATGAATGAGATTATTCATGGTGAGGACTAGTGGCGACGTCTGTTGGAAAAAATCGGTATTACCGGTCATTACTTTGACGGAGCCGGATTGCCTTGGAATCTATGTTGTTTATAAAAAAAATTCAGAAAATCAAAATATGTAATTTAGAACACTGTAAAATCTTTATAAAAGTTCAAATTAAGCATGTTACTTACTGACATTTTTTATAATGTCTGATACATGTACCTCAATATTGAATAGCCCATATTCTCGCCCCCATGTTATGTTTCTGGAAACCTTCATCCTTGAATGCGTATAGCCCGGTCATATACTTCTGTTTAATCTTTGTTTTTTTCATTCAATCACGGATATATTATATAAATGGAAATAATGTTAGAGGGGAAACCCGCTTGTAGATATAAATGGTAGAACATGTTACTACGGCCGATGGAATAAGGTCAATATACAGATTTTATATGCCGTGCTGTATTCTTGTTTGCTACTGATTTTCCAATATATTTTGGATAGATCCATTTAAAGTCACTGTATGTTTTAATTCTAAAAGTAATATTTTGAAATCTTAATCTATGATGAAAATTCCATTTCTTTAATTACTCGGAAGATTCGAATCATTTTCATACCGGTTACTTATCATTGTCACATCGTACGCTGACATCGCTCCATGTCACAATTTGCTGGTGCGTTTGAAAACATCGCTGGTCAATTTATCTAAATACCAAAATAACTGAAGTTACCTTGTCGAGATACGCACGTATAGCAAACATGACGCGTGAAAACGAGTGATTTTAAAGTAAAATTAAAATGGTCGGTCGAGGTAAGCAAGATTTTTGCTTCAAGAAAGTTTCCGTGTGGGGAGCCATCTTGTCAAGGTAGCGTTCGCGCATGGCACACTGGGACGGAATAGGTGGCTGTTCTGTTTACCACCCACCGCGTACAGCCGTTCAAAATATTCTTAGCAGAACACCAGGGCGTTTCAGCACATGGCGGCACTCAAACTTGATTTTAAAACGATCGTCAGCCATTGTGCGACTCTTTACGATGTCAGCTTTTACACTGGGACGGAATAGGTGGCTGTTCTGTTTACCACCCACCGCGTACAGCCGTTCAAAATATTCTTAGCAGAACACCAGGGCGTTTCAGCACATGGCGGCACTCAAACTTGATTTTAAAACGATCGCCAGCCATTGTGCGACTCTTCACGATGTCAGCTTTTTATTCATTTAACTTTCTAAACAAATAATCGTTGCTAAACAATGCTGCAAATGAGTTTAAAGTAGGCATTTATTTCAATGTTACTTGACCATGCCCAACGAAGTGGGCCGCTGTGTTACAGCAGGTGTGTTTTAAACGTATTATTTGGTGACAATTACCAAGATTTTTATAACAAGTTATATATCGCACGAAAGATATACATTTCAAGGTTCTATATTTAAAGTTTTATATGTATACCACGAGCCATGATTAAGTTCGTGCAGATTGAAAATCTGACAGTTTCAGCAGTCTTAGCCATCATGTCGCCCCCTGAACGCTACTGCGTGATGGTGCGTAATAGTGAATAGTATTCAGGCTTTTTGCTTCAATAAACTTACATATAAACCTCAATTCAGTGTTGATATTATGGTCTTTGACAATTGCACGTACATGTAAAGAAGCGTTTTGATGCATACAAGAATCGTTTTGCGTAACCACCATTCAAACGAAACGATCGTTCGGGGAATCTTTCTTTTTCTGATTAATGCCTGCCCATCCATGTGCAAAAAAGTAGTTAGTAACATACAGATATTTTGTCCCTATCTCGAGCGTTAAATATATTTAATATACGTAATCTGGCAACATATTTAACCTCTGTAATTACTACTTTTTTATTCTAGTCTTCATTAAAGCAGCTATGTCGTGATTTATTTTGCTACTGCAAATAGCTGTCGTAATTATTTGAACTTCTTTACTGGCTCATATCTCTCTTAGTACTTGTACTGTTTCAGAGATTATGGTGTCTACATCTATGTTTTCCTGGTACAGGAATATGATGAAAGGTTTCAAACTACCATTTAATGAATTTTTTATATGAAAATAAGCTATTGCCATTATTGGAACTTATTTTGCTCATAAATCTCTAAGTTATTGTTCTATATTTTAAAAATTAAGGTGTCTACACCTAAATTTTCATGGTAGAGGAGTATGATGAACTTATGGATTATTTAACAGTATCAAATTACCATTATGCAGATTAATCATCGTCATTATTGGAACTGCTAGTTATTATTGTATTTCTCCACATTCTGTCCTTTACTAGGCCTTATATGTATGAAATCACTCAGCCTTATCACTTAATAGCCTGATACAAAAAGGAGTCACCAGTGTCACTCACAATTACAGCCACACGGTGAGACGTACCAGCTGGAGCGAAAGCTTATATATACAAGAAAAATAGAGATGGTCTACAAAATAAGTTGACCTGACCTATGATCGGCCTTTTGCCCACATATCAACTGGATTCTTTCTAAATGATGGGTAACTACTAACCACTTAAATCTGGCCGGGTGTAATTACTTGGCAACCAATGAGTGAATAACTTAGACCTGCAACCTTTAACATCCTGACCAGCTGACCTCAAAATCAATTAGTTATTTCTTCATGCAAAAAGACCCATAAATATGAAGTTTGAATCACATTCAGTGATGCATAGATGAGGCATATGTGAAAGACTGAAGGTTTGGGTTGAACAGTTTCACTTGAAATATGTTCACAAGCATTTAAAACAATATTGTGACCTTGACCTTTGACCTTTTGAACTCAACATCAACAGGCTTCTTCCCCTATTGGTAGGTAAGCCATATAAGACAGATGGAAAGTATAGATTGAAAAGTTTGCTTGAAAATGACTCCACACAAGAAGAGGGTGCTGTGCACTTGACCTTTGACCTCTAAATCAACAGGTCTTTTCCCCTGTTAGCAGAGAAGCGATATCAGTGCTGAAAGGTTTGGAATGAAAGGTCTAGCTTGAAATGTGTCCACAACCTTTTCAAAGAAGTGGATCCTGTGACCCTGACCTCTGACCTTGTGACCTCAACATCTATAGGATTCTTCTCCAACTTAGTAGGTGAGCTATATGTGAAAGATCAAAGAATTGGGATGAAAGGTTGGCTTAAAATCCATCCACAGGATTTTCAATGAAGTTGGTTCTGTGAACTTGACCTTTGACCTTGTAACCTCAAAATAATTATTGTTCTTCCCCTGTTGGTAGGTGAGCTGTATGTGAAAGATGGAAGGTTTGGGATGAAAATTTTGGCAAAAAGAATTTTTTCTGGGGGGTGCAAACACACCCCATAACTTCGAGAATATAGGTCGCAGTGACCTAATTTCAGGTTTGCAAGGAGATCTTTTTAGAACCTCTAAGACTGCATAGGGTTCATGGCCCTAGCCCCTACGGTTACGATTTGTGCCCTGCTAACGGCCGGACGGACAGACGGAAGGACGACGGACAAAGACCCATCGCTATAGCTTAGCATGACTGAAAGTCAGCTGAGCTAAAAACCACTGAGATAAATCCTGTAAACAATGTACTGTAAACAATATGTAATCTTGTAAACAATGTATGATAAAACAATGTGTCCAGGTCAAGGCCTAATAAATTTGAAAACTATTAAAAATCCCGGACGAGCCCCCAATTTTATGTTACGGAACCTAATATAAACAGATCACGTATGCGTGATGAACACAAATTTTGTAATGGAGATAAAAAAAATCAGATTCTGTAACACTAGGCAGCGGGAAATGTCTAGGGGAATGAATAAAGAAGTCAGTGGTTTTTTTGTAAACAAATAATTATAATTTATTCGTAAAACAACCCTAACAATACAATACACTAAATAAATACAATTATACAGTGAAACAGCGGTAACTCAATACAATCACACAGAAAGATAATGGTACAATACCTGGATACCAACAGTGTCATTAAGATAAGTCCTTTGAATGTAAACTCTCGGAGAATGGCAGTCCAGTGGAAAGTTCTTGTAACAACACAGAAAGTAAACTGAAGTCCAAATGTATAAAATCAAGGAAAGTTCTTGAAAAAATCTGTAACTGCCGCATATGTCGGATAAGGTCTTAGAATCTGACACGCGCTTCTGTGTCCACTGGTATCTGCTCTGCTGTCTGCCTCCTGGTTCTAAAAAACAGCCCTTTATATACCTTCACACCCTAAGCCGGGAACCTTCGACTTCTCGAACAGTCTATAAGAACCCTACTCAACAGTAAACACGCTTTTAAGGAATTCTCTAGAAAGACATCGCTGTGTATTTACACATACCAGGCTCATCACGTGACCCACGACCAAGCGTGAAAACTCAAGGCCCACATGACAACGAGAGTTCAACCAGTACAGAATGTAACAACAACACAAGTTACGCCCGTGTCATATAATAGAGCACCTATAACAATATGAAAAAGCGTATTTTGCGATATTAGTTTCTATTGGAAGTGTTGGTTCTTATAAAAGCACCACTCGTGCATCTATCGAAACGCCAGAATGGCAGGACAAGCCGATCTGAAGCCGTCTGAAAGTGTAAATGAAGAAACAGATATAATTTATCATGTTTACTATGCCTTAAAGTTATTGTGTAACAGCACATACCAGGCTATCTTTAAATATGTTAATTTGGAATGTCACCAACCAGGAAAGCAAATAATTATGTTATAACTAAACCCTGCATGTATAAGCATGTATCTCCCACATGTTATGTGAATTATAATGTAAATGGTTAAGTTAGTCATTTTAAAAAGGTGTCAACCATTTACATAACTTTTTACGGCATTTCAAAACTTTAGGTTATGTGAATAACAGTTAAGTCGTGCGGGATATAGAAACTGACAGCGATCACCATGGAGGTGGTAGGTGTGCTTGGGTTGGTTCATATGCAGGTACTATGGTTAATTCGTCACTCATTATCTGATGTCAAGGGTTACGTTCCTTGGGCATCCAGGGGAACGGGGGAATTAGCTCCACGTAGATTTATATATAATCCATGTTTTCTTGTACACATTTACTCACCAATCATGGCCAATTCACTATAAATTTAAGATTAATAAGAAAGATAAAGAAACATTACAATTTCTGATATTGCACCACATACTGTTAATATAAAATGTGACCTTTACCGTAATCATTATAGGAATATACAAGCTAGATAAACAAATGCAAAGGATATAAAGAACTTAATGTAACAAACAAACAAAACATTTCAAAACAAAGTCAGAAACCATGTAAAACCTCACATAAAGGAATGTTAATAACATATGATGTTTCATCATATATGCAGATACACCGATAAAAATACTGAAAAATTCATTCTGTGGAAGGCTTCATAGCATTCCTGATACAATCATTGCAAGAACATGTATATTATATCATAACACAAGGTTTATATAAACATGTATTGCCATCTAACATATATATCTTATTTACTTAATGAATGACACCGTATCTGTAGACGAGTTAATATATTCTGTGTCACATTGGATAAAAACATAGGATAATCCAGTGAATAAACATTAGTAACAATTCATACATTTTCATTCTCAACAAATACATCTGTTTATGAATACTCTGGCTCACTATATGCGCAATGACTAAAAGGACACTTGGTCTAAACCAAAATGATACTCTAGGCAATTACCCATATATGCACACAATTAAACGTGTTTTGCAATTGTAGGAACATTCTATCGGTGACCCATGACACCTATACAAAATAACATCATGACTGGGAATGAATAACATTGTCTGATCATAAAGCAATCACATAACATACAACAGACGTAAATCGGATGGCCAATCCGGATGGCCAATCCTCATTCATACAATCTAATATTCTAATCAGTTTCCTTAACAGTCCCAGAAATGTCATGTTACATTGGGTTATTTCTAGTTAACCACAACGTATAATTCCTTGTTTCTCCAAGAGAAACTTATCTGGGCTGCCATTATCACCCTAAAAAAACATGCGCTCTAACAGTTAAAATAAAAATAAACATATTACAATCAACACAAATTACATCATACATAGTTTATGCATACAGTATATATTCACATAGCATCTATTTTTGGAATAGCATTTTCCTTCACTAATTCTCTTCTTCTTTTATCCAAACTTGGCAGCTTAATCCAAACTGCCTTTTGAGAGGGCTCACCTTTGATTTGTACTAAATTTAACTGGCAGATATGATAAAGATTTAAAATGACAATAATCCTCATCATCACTGTCTGTATCTGTGGTTACATCTGAACATGAACTTGAAGCATAGGGAAAATCATTTCCTTCCCTACCATCATTTAAGTCAAGTGGACACTACTTACATTTTGCCCAAAAGATTGTGCCCTTGTTTTCTGGGGTTGTCTAATTTCCCGTTCCTTGCTGACCTGGTGGCTGCTGGGTCAAGGTCCGGCACTTGTTGGCTGGGTGTCCAAGCTGAGAACACAGTCGACATTCCTGGTCAGGTTCTGCCGGATGTTCATCAGCAATCCTGTTGCAGAATCTTTGAACATGTCCCATTCCCTGACATGCGTATCACACTGTGCCGGGCCTGGGCTGGTATCGCTGTTCTCTGTTGTTATTGTTATTGTGGTTGGGAGGTCCTGACCATGCTTGACCAGCTGAGGTGCACTTGGCCTTCTTGATGACATACTGCTTACCGCCTTGGTCAACTCGGCTACCTGTTGGTGCAGAGTTTTTATTTCCATGTTAAATGTCCGTGCAGGGTGACTTGTGTTTCCAGTTGACATTTGAGGCAAAACACTATTGCTACATGTTGTAAGTGGCCATGGGCCTTTCCTAACTTGGCAGACTGCAAGGCAGCATTATGGTCTGTATTGTTCCAGTCCTGACAATGAAAGCTAATTTTATGTATTATGTCCATCTAACTGATGCAACATAGCATATAACTGGAATTCACTCATAAATTGTCCAGGATTCTCTCTAGAAAATCTGTGAAATTTTCGAATTGACACCTCACTGTTGAAAATGAGTCTGTTGTCAGCACAGCGTCGTTTAAAGAAGCATTCAGAAGTCCACCAAAATTCAATGATCATTCTTGAGAATTATTACTTGCCTGCATGTTTCTTTGTTTTCCGGAAACTACCCCGGCATCTCCACCATGTTAAGTTCCTTGGGCATCCAGGGGAATGGGGGAATTAGCTCCACGTAGATTTATATATACATCCATGTTTTCTTGTACACATTTTCTCACCAATCATGATCAATCATGATAAAGTCCATCCATATGGTAATAATAAAGTTTATTCTCTTCTTAATTCAAAAATTAAAATATATATCCAAAATATTGAAGGTGACATTTCTAAATACAAAAATGATCATAAGATCTTTAAAAAGTTTCTAATCTAATAATATGAGGCTTTATGAATTTAAATAAAAACAGAACAGAGGCCTGCGATGTCTAAAAGTGCCTAAAACGGCCTGTCGGTCTGAGGCCTGTAAAGCCCTTAAGTACATGTCCCTACACTTGACTAACCAACCAGATACTTGATTTAAGCTACTGAATATTATAATACTGACCTAAAACAAGCATTAAAAATACTGTCCATTTAGAACTAAGAAAAATCTTGACCATCCATATCATTTAAATATATTAACATAATGAACTTACATAAAGTCTTAAATAAAATGACAAATCTGGATGATAAGTGAAGTTGACAATCTAAGGATCAAGTTATCCGGTGGAGGAGCAATGTTAAACAATCCTAAACACAGACTATCACTAAAATTTAACCCCTGTCAACACAAGATGACCAGCAAAGGGTTTTTGAGCTATAGGGGGTAAAGGATTCTGCTTACATGCCTGTACTGGATGAACCTGTATAATAAGCTAAACTGAAGAGTAACAAGAATTTATAGTTATTTGGCCCAATAATCACCATAATCATAACACAAGATCATCGGCTATATAATGTATCATTATTGCAATGTGATGGGCGACCATTGTGGTGCACTTTTCTCAGTGGAAATCCGGTCCTAAGAGTTCAGTTTCATTGCCTAGAAGTGGTGTATTCACGGATAGTCAGTCTACTAGCTGCGGCGTTACCTTAACTATATAATTTCTATATTGTGTCTCCAAAAAATAAAATCAAGTAATAGTACATGTATGTAAATGAATACATATTTTCACAGAGCTAATATGGATTATTAAGAAAACACAAGTGGCCATGGGCATAACACAAACTGAACTTTACAAACAGGCCATGCAGCATACGTTTATTATCCGATATCAGTGTATGTATACGATTGTATGTTATGATATAATGCAAAATATTTTTTAATCAACCTTGTACACTGGAATAGTGATTTCCAGAATGCTCAAATTACTGTTATTGCACTTAAACGCAGAGTGCCACTATAAATACCAGGGGGCGTTATTTGGCAAGATGGAGTCTAACATAATATCTGCAACTGTTCACTTGAGCTCTGACTGTAATTTGAATATAAGCTGGGAAGGAAGATGTTATTTGAGATGGATTTTGGCATACATGTTCTAGAACTGTAAATAACTGAAATAATTTATCTTTTCTTGATCAATTTATGTGGTAACTGCAATAAATGAATTATATATGCCCATGTCCGTCTCAGTTCAAATTTAGCGGGGGAGGTGCACAGCCACAGCAGGCGCCAATCAGACAGCAGTAATGATGTATTAACAACAACACGTGGCTTTGTGAATAAGCAGGCATACTATGTCATTAGTCAGTGACAGGCTGTCTCTGCTCCAAACACCTGCTGGTACTCACCAAAAACAAGCTCTGCTGAAACTCCATTTACTATGCACATACAAATCTTAATGCATACTGGCCTTAAATGTTTACTTTTTAAGCCAAATTAAAATCAAACTTTGTAAGAAATACACCTGGAATAATCAGAATGAAAATATACACTAGTGACACTACACAATCACATGAACCTGTACACCAAGTTTCTTTGTGAAGTTGTGGCATGGCTGAATAAAAGTTCTGGGTCAGTTTATTGTCAGGTCATGGACTGGGAACATAAACCACATTGGGTTACTTCATTAATGTTAGGAATTTCTCATTTACTTAGGGTAACAGGCAGCATTTGTTGGACAAATTTCAGTGAGTCAACCTGAATTTCGAGTTGTATCTTAAGTTGTTGTTACATAGTCAAATCAATAACACTCAAAATGCATTGGAAATTAAATATGCATGTTGCCTTTGTTATCTTCCTTCCAGCTTGTACACATCCCCGCAACCTTTCAACCCCACTATAAATCTTAATTTGCCCTTGGAATACCTGGGCTAGCACGGTGACAAGCACCAGGGGTACAGCTGTTTTGTGATGTTATATACAATGACAGCCTCAGTGAGAGGGTATGTGTTGGTAACAGTATATGTTAATTAGTATCATTTTAAGTTACTCAAAAGGTTTTTATGATTAAACAGGGTTCATATTAATATAATGTCCCACAGCATTGTTGAAATGATAATACTTTTATCAGGATCCAGAGGGGGACATAATGGTACTATTTACTTGTTAAGACACCTTCCCAGTTAACCAGCTGTATACATGTCAGCAGTTAGCAACGTGCTAAGGCTGATGTCTGTATGATAGTCACAGTCACATGGCCTCTCCTGTAACCGGTTGGTTCGGAAACTCGGCCTTACTATTTTATTAACTTTATAATACAGATCACAGTGACGATATTTCTGATTCAAAAGACTCCATTAAGCCCCTCTAGACCTTAAATATGACGTTTCAAGGCCCAACGCGGTTACAATGTGCCAGGGTGACTTACAGGCACGGAAAATATTTGTATTGCTTCTTATTCGCAGAATGTAGGTCACAGAGACCCAATTTAAGATTTCTAGGAGGATTTCACCAGGACCACCCTGTTCTAATTGAAGTTTCTAGAATTACAATTTGGGCACACCTGACTTTTAAGATGCTTAGCTCATGTTATCCCATATTTCGTAGAATATAGATCACAGTGACGAAAATCGCCGTTTGCAAGGAGGTTTTATAAAGAACTCCCTTAATTTAAAGAAAGAAGATTTTTGATCAAAGGGTTAAGATTTTTGTCCTATCTGTCTTTCTAGGGTCCTGAAAATCAAGTTTGTTTGGCCAGCATTTCCAAGGATATTGGTCATCATGACCAAATTTCAGGTTTTGAAGCAGGTGTTGACGGACAAAGGGTGATCGCTATAGTTCAGATGACATACAGTCAGCTAAACTTAAATCAGATTAAAACGATCATTTAAAAAATAAACATTTCATATCATTCTTGTTATTAAAGACAAAGCTTTCCTTACCACACCAATATATGAACAATACACTTGTATTGTTCTCAGCAGCTTAATTCGCCTGTTTGTCCTCTTTGATGCCTCTGATGGACATGTTCCAGGTACGCTGGAGGACATATCCTCTCTCCCTTTTTCCATGACTTTATTTGTGCTTCCTATCAACGGAAGTTCTTCGGGCTGAGGTGTTGCCATACCGAACACGGCCTGTTGGTATATAAATATATGGGTGTAAGGGCGGCGTCACTTGGGACTTGGGCCAACGTGTTGATGTGTAATCAGATGTGTTGGTGAATTTTTGCACTTTCCTCTTTACTTAAATTAATAGGAGATTAATCAGAAGATTTTAAACGAAGACCCAGTAACCGAGCACAAGTAAAATCAAGGTATAAGTATACAAGACAGTGAAGGAGTGATTAGTAGGCGCACAGCTGCATACTTATTATATGAACAACGTTTGGAGTAGTACAGCGTACAAAAAAATGTAAAACTGAAGTGTTAATGAGTAGGTGAAAGTCTAGATGATTAAGATGCGCACTAATGGATAAATGAGATGACGCTCAGTATTAGTATTAACTAGAAAATGTCCAGACGACTGGATCCCCCGCCAAATGGGAATGTTAGAAATGTGTACACAGACTGACACACACACACACACATAATTGACCGAAAACAATAACGTTCCACTTCGTCCAGGCTTAATTAAAGTCAACGGAGACTTTTCATGGACCTCCCTGCATATCAAGAGAGAAGATTCTAGGTCCGGTAGTTACGATTTGTGCCCTGATAACAGATGACCACACCTATCAGGGTCTCAAAAATAGAATAAAAATCGTTAAAAATAAAGAAAATACAGGTAGCGCCACCAGTCTGCAGAAACTGATGAAACACTCCATGAACAATATCTATGCAAAGAATCATGTTGATCAATGCATTAGTTGTTCAGATACTTGAGCTTTTGCATCAAATTTTCCATTATTGGGGGGGGGGGGGGGTACTTCAGAGCCCGATAGCTCAAAGTATATGGGTAACAGAGAACTAATTTTCAAGGAGATTTTTTATTTACCTCCCTGGATGTCAAGTTAGAGGATTCTGAGGTCCAGAGGTTATGATTTATGCCCTGTTAACAGACAGAGGGCCGGACGGTCGGACGGACGACGGACAAAGGGTGATCGCTATATAGCTCAGATGACTTACAGTCAGCTGAGCTGAAAACTCATAAATAAATCCCTCAATTCATCAACCTGTCACTTGAACCTGTTCAGGTAAGGAGACCTATAAGATATGCCCGCCATCTGTAGGAGACATGCATCCGAGAGATAGTTTTTAGCTCAGCTGACTGAACGATAATGAGGTATAGGTATGGCGCTTTGTCCGTCGTCCGCCCGTTAGCAGCGGCGGCGTAGCAAAGTTTTTTTTTCATTAGGGGGTATGATTGGCGCGATAGCGGCAATATTCGCGCTTGCTCAATGAGATGGGTGCCGGAATGTGGATGTGCAATTTGATGAATACTTAAGTGAATTTTTTATTAAAATGAACATACGCATTACCATTGAATGTGACATATTTGTAGGATAATTAATGAATATTGTATATGATTACAAACACATGGTAACCTCGGCCTTAGTAATTATATGAGTGGTAGTGAGATTTTTATGTTTTTTGTTTACTGAGCTAACTTTCAGATATGTTTAGCAATAACGATGGCTGTTTCCTTTGTCGTATAGTCGGGACGTTACACGGGCACAATTCATAACATTAAACCTCAAACACTTTAGATCCAGACACTTTCTACCGAGATTTCATTAAGATCAACATCCCAAGGGTCTTTTGATTTTCAGTATTAGTTCATTTCAAGAAGAAGTTGAAATTTCGTAATAAAAGCCATTATGATCGCCATGCATGAAACTTAATTTATTAAGTGGAATAACTTAAGCAGTTTCACAACACTGATTATGCCATCTTTATGTTTTCCCCACTGTTTTATCAAACACGTTTTAAACTGAAAAGAATATACAAGAGAAAAGTTCATTTAAACGTGTTGTTGTCAGGAGAATGAGAACTCTCCAATTTCTAAATTTGCGACATATTGACATTATAAGCCCATTGACAGTGAATATTCACACTAACACTAATATTTCACAGCAATCCTGAAAGTTAATGTGCTTACTGATCTGTCATATTGTTGGTTACCAAATACTATTATACTAGTGGCACCTACAGTTGCCGTTGAGGTAAACAGTTACTTCCCATTTGATAAGAATTTGACGTGTCAGGGATAAATAAAATCTCATTTACCTATAAATTTATAATAAAACTATACATACTTTTATCTGAAAATTCATACTTAGCATTTCTTAGCAATGCTTGCAAAGATGAAGATCAACACGTTGATTCTGGGTCACCTCGCATCTACTACAAATTGATATTTGCACATTTTATTGTTGTTTTCAACGCTTTGATTTTTTGAAGGTTGCAACAAAGCACATCAAATTAATAGTTTAATGTAATCAGAAATAATAAGGTAATCAGAACGGCTTCTTTTGCCATGGGGTAGGGCACAGGACTCAAAGCCGGGAGATTGCGAGTTCGAATCTCAGCCGAGGCGGCGAGAATTTTCACGGTCGACTCCCATGCACCCAGGGTGAGCGCTCTGCAGGCTTAATGGGGAGACCGTGCCCAACATTCATGCTTCACTCACAAACGAGTGCGCCTTTCGGGGGTTCCTCGGTGTTATGACCCAGCAATGGGGATGACACATACCAAGGACCCGCAAGAGTGGTACACCTACCCTGGTTGACACCAGGATAATCAGGTTTAAACTACTGTCACGTAGTCCGAAATCGAAACGGAACTCTGCAGGTGTACACAGTAATAGTTATGCAAGCATTAAACAAACGGAGGTGGTTACCTCCACCCCCAAAAAATCAGAAATATGAATATTTGCCTTTCCAGGCCTGATAAACATAAAGTTAGAAGAATTTTTTCCTTATTTGTAAATACATTTGAAGACATACTTGCAAAATACTTGCCCAATAGGCAAATAGATTTGAAGAATAAGAGATGCATGAAGGTAGCAGATACTAAACATTGCAAAGAATGCTAGAATGTTATATGATTCAACATATACTTAAATATCAAAGAGGTCATGCCATCTTTATGAGTAAGTTTTATTTCATTTTTGATACTTTGGAATATTATGCATTTCGCTTACAAACAAAGTTGGGTAACCAATTATCGGTACTTTATCGATATTTAAACAGAGAAATTCATTATTTAAAAGGTAAATATGAAACCACTTGTCACATGCAGACAAAGCGTAATATATGTTAAAACATATATGTTATGTTCACATAATAATGTTCCTCATTAAAAGTAAGTCAACAGAAATATACGTATCACACTTAAAAATGCTTCGATTTGACAATTTATAACTGATGTCATGCCGTGTACACAACCCTCCATTGTGAAAATGTGACTTATTGGGGACATAATGGTACTATTTACTTGTAGAGACACCTTCCCAGTTAACCAGCACATGTATACATGTCAGCAGTTAGCAACGTGCAAAGGCTGATGTCTGTATGATAGTCACAGTCACATGGCCTCTCCTGTAACCGGTTGGTTCGGAAAATCGCCTTTATTATTCTCGGCCTTATTATTTTATTAACTTTATAATACAGATCACAGTGACGATATTTCTGATTCAAAAGACTCCATTAAGCCCCTCTAGACCTTAAATATGACGTTTCAAGGCCCAACGCGGTTACAATGTGCCAGGGTGACTTACAGACACGGAAAATATTTGTATTTCTCATAATTCGCAGAATGTAGGTCACAGACACCCAATTTAAGATTTCTAAGAGGATTTCACCAGGACCTCCCTGTTCTAATTGAAGTTTCTAGAATTACAATTTGGGCACACCTGACTTTTAAGATGCTTAGCTCATGTTATCCCATATTTCGTAGAATATAGATCACAGTGACGAAAATCACCGTTTGCAAGGAGGTTTTATAAAGAACTCCCTTAATTTAAAGAAAGAAGACTTTTGATCAAAAGGTTAAGATTTTTGTCCTATCTGTCTTTCTGGGTCCTGAAAATCAAGTTTGTTTGGCCAGCATTTCCAAGGATATTGGTCATCATGACCAAATTTTAGTTTTTAAGCAGGTGTTGACGGACAAAGGGTGATCGCTATAGTTCAGATGACATACAGTCAGCTAAACTTAAATCAGATTAAAACGATCATTTAAAAAAATAAACTTTCATATCATTCTTGTTATTAAAGACAAATCATTCCTTACCACACCAATATGTGAACAATACACTTGTATTGTTCTCAGCAGCTTAATTCGCCTGTTTGTCCTCTTTGATGCCTCTGATGGACATGTTCCAGGTACGCTGGAGGACATATCCTCTCTCCCTTTTTCCATGACTTTATTTGTGCTTCCTATCAACGGAAGTTCTTCGGGCTGAGGTGTTGCCATACCGAACACGGCCTGTTGGTATATAAATATATGGGTGTAAGGGCGGCGTCACTTGGGACTTGGGCCAACGTGTTGATGATGTGTTGGTGTTAATCAGATGTGTTGGTGAATTTTTGCACTTTCCTCTTTACTCAAATTAATAGGAGAAAAATCATGTTGATTTTAAACGAAGATCCAGTAACCGAGCACAACTAAAATCAAGGTATAAGTATACAAGACAATGAAGGAGTGATTAGTAGGCGCACAGCTGCATACTTATTATATGAACAACGTTTGGAGTAGTACAGCGTACAAAAAAATGTAAAAACTGAAGTGTTAATGAGTAGGTGAAAGTCTAGATGATTAAGATGCGCATAAATACACTGATGGATAAATGAGATGACGCTCAATATTAGTATTAACTAGGAAATGTCCAGACGACTGGATCCCCCGCCAAATGGGAATGTTAGAAATGTGTACACAGACTGACACACACACATAATTGACCGAAAACAATAACGTTCCACTTCGTCCAGGCTTCATTAAAGTCAACGGAGACTTTTCATGGACCTCGCTGCATATCAAGAGAGAAGATTCTAGGTCCGGTAGTTACGATTTGTGAAACAATCCATGATCAATATCTATGCTATGAATCATGTTGATCAATGCATTAGTTGTTCAGATACTTGAGCTTTTGCATCAAATTTTCCATTATTGGGGGGGGGGGGGGGGGGGGGAGTACTTCGGAGCACGAAGTATATGGGTAACAGAGACCTAATTTTCAAGGAGATTTTTCATGTACCTCCCTTGATGTCAAGTTAGAGGATTCCAGGTCCAGAGGTTACGATTTATGCCCTGTTAACAGACAGAGGGCCGGACGGTCGGACGGACGACGGACAAAGGGTAATCGCTATATGGCTCAGATGACTTACAGTCAGCTGAGCTAAAAACTCATAAATAAATCCCACAATTGATCAACCTGTCACTTGAACCTGTTCAGGTAAGGAGACCTGTAAGATATGCCCGCCATCTTTTGGAGACCTGCATCTGAGAGATAGTTTTTAGCTCAGCTGACTGAACGACAATGAGGTATAGGTATGGCGCTTTGTCCGTCGTCCGCCCGTTAGCAGCGGCGGCGTAAAAAGGTTTTTTTTCATTAGGGGGTATGATTGGCGCGATAGCGGCAATATTCGCGCTTGCTCAATGAGGTGGGTGCCGGAAGGTGGATGTGCAATTTGGTGAATACTTAAGTGAATTTTTTTATTAAAAGGAACATACGAATTACCATTGAATGTGACATATTTGTGGGATAATTAATGAATATTGTATATGATTTCAAACACATGGTAACTTCGACCTTAATAATTATATGAGTGGTAGTGAGATTTTTCTGTTTTTTGTTTACTGAGCTAACTTTCAGATATGTTTAGCAATAACGATGGCTGTTTCCTTTGTCGTATAGTCGGGACGTTACACGGGCACAATTCATAACATTAAACCTCGAACACTTTAGATCCAGACACTTCCTACCGAGATTCCATTATGATCAACATCCCAATGATCTTTTGATTTTCAGTATTAGTTCATTTCAAGAAGAAGTTGAAATTTCGTAATAAAATAATATTAATGGCTTTTATTACGAAATTTCAACTTCTTCTTGAAATGAACTAATCCTGAATCTTGGATCTAAAGTGTTCGAGGTTTAATGTTATGAATTGTGCCCGTGTAACGTCCTGACTATAAGACAAAGGAAACAGCCATCGTTATTGCTAAACATATCTGAAAGTTAGCTCAGTAAACAAAAAACAGAAAAATCTCACTACCACTCATATATTTATTAAGGTCGAAGTTACCATGTGTTTGAAATCATATACAATATTCATTAATTATCCTACAAATATGTCACATTCAATGGTAATTCGTATGTTCCTTTTAATAAAAAAAATCACTTAAGTATTCATCAAATTGCACATCCACCTTCCTGCACCAACCTCATTGAGCAAGCGCGAATATTGCCGCTATAGGGCCAATCATACCCCCTAATGAAAAAAAAAAATTTTCTACGCCGCCGCTGCTAACGGGCGGACGACGGACAAAGCGCCATACCTATATCTCATTGTCGTTCAGTCAGCTGAGCTAAAAACTATCTCTCAGATGCATGTCTCCTGAAGATGGCGGGCATATCTTATAGGTCTCCTTACCTGAACAGGTTCAAGTGACAGGTTGATGAATTGTGGGATTTATTTATGAGTTTTTAGCTCAGCTGACTGTAAGTCATCTGAGCTATATAGCGATCACCCTTTGTCCGTCGTCCGTCCGACCGTCCGGCCCTCTGTCTGTTAACAGGGCATAAATCGTAACCTCTGGACCTGGAATCCTCTAACTTGACATCCAGGGAGGTACATGAAAAATCTCCTTGAAAATTAGGTCTCTGTTACCCATATACTTCGTGCTCCGAAGTACTCCCCCCCCCCCCCCCAATAATGGAAAATTTGATGCAAAAGCTCAAGTATCTGAACAACTAATGCATTGATCAACATGATTCATTGCATAGATATTGATCATGGATTGTTTTACAAATCGTAACTACCGGACCTAGAATCTTCTCTCTTGATATGCAGCGAGGTCCATGAAAAGTCTCCGTTGACTTTAATGAAGCCTGGACGAAGTGGAACGTTATTGTTTTCGGTCAATTATGTGTGTGTGTCAGTCTGTGTACACATTTCTAACATTCCCATTTGGCGGGGGATCCAGTCGTCTGGACATTTCCTAGTTAATACTAATATTGAGCGTCATCTCATTTATCCATCAGTGTATTTATGCGCATCTTAATCATCTAGACTTTCACCTACTCATTAACACTTCAGTTTTACATTTTTTTGTACGCTGTACTACTCCAAACGTTGTACGGGTGTACTTGCCTTAATGATTTAATCAAATTTACATGATCAAGGGTGCAATACTGTTTGTATTACACTTAAAGAGAACCCTTACGCGGCGGAGCGGTTTTCGACTGCACGAAACAGCTTATTTATATCACGCAAGCGGGGTTTCCCCAGGTTAACGTGATGAAAACATCCAAGCTAAAATTTTAAGGAAAAAAATTATTGTTAAAGAATATGTATAATCTGTTGTAGTCACCTGTATGACAACAAATTTAAAACCAGTTTTTTTGTCCGTCCGTCAACATATATGTGTCATGAATGATGCAAAAACAATCGCTCGGGGTAAAATAATAAAAACCTGCAAGAATGAATATAAAGCTGACACAAAAAAAACGTAAGATTAATGATAATTTAATAAAAGCAGTGTTTTAACTAAGGCTTGGATGGCCTCACACGTACAAGTTCGCTTGGAGCGTCGCGGTTCTGTGATCACACACATGCAGTAATTCGTTGACCCAATTCAGGACACCAGCCTCGACAGCGATGTCGCGATCTGGTCAAAAAATGATTCAAAAACCGGTAGCTCCTGTATTTAAATGTTTCTTGATGTCTTCCTTCATCTTCTTTTTCCATGACCGTTGCATATATGAACCGTGCAGGGTCGTTTTCGACCATTAACGCTCACACACGGATATCTGGGCACGCGGATATTTGGTGAGCTTATATTTGGGAAGCGGATAACTGGGAAGCGGATAGCCGGGCGGCCACCCCTCATGCATGTGTGCTGTGCAAGTTAATGCGCCTGATAATAACCCATTTTTATTTACCACACTTAACGTTAAATCGAGAGAATGCGATATATTGATTAGAAATCATGCGAGGCTGTAAAACAGCCGAGCCTAGGTGTCTTTGGTATACCGACTCACCGATCAGTTCAGCTCACGTTCACCGATCCCTGGTTGACTGATACCCTAAAGCTGCAAACCTCCAGTGTGTTTGCTACATCGGCTGCTGCTCCCTTCGGTTTGAGCGTCAGGGTGTTGGCGTAGGTTCAACCAAGGAGATTACAGGAATAGAGTAACAACTGTCAGAAGCCCTGCCAGGTCGCGAGTGTCAGTCGTGCGCTAATTGCAATTAAGACATGAAAAGCCCATTAACTCTATTGTGCGTCTATTGTGCCGCGGTGTCAGGTGCAGCGGCGGCACGGCTTTTGATAAAGCGAGCCTGCTAGATGTTACTTCTGCGGTCCGCTGTAGCTCGCTGAAGCGGAGAGCGTTATATCCAGTAATTGAGCAGTAAATCACTGGAATAACATTGACCGGAATTATGAATGCGCAAATGGTTTGTTTTGTCAAGAATTATGCGCAACAAATATATCTAGAGAGGTCTCGTGTTGAGGAATTACTTGTTCGATTTTGGGATAGATGCGGTCACTCTATATCAACTTCTGTCGTGATTCATGACGGACAACTGGTGTAAACCTTACTTTCCCTGAATAACTTCGGAATTATAAAAAAATTCCATCAGTTCCCACACTTCTGACTTATATTAATAATTAGCCATTTATTATAGTATTCCGTCGATAAAAAAAAATTTGACGCTTATGAACGGATGACTTTCATTTTGATGGATAACAGTGAGCCATCGCCCGCTCTGTCAATGACGGCGTTGATCTCGTATTATCGCCCATATTTACCGCAGCCAAGCTATAGCTTAGGCGTCATTAGCAACGACAGCTTCACACACGTTTCCCACACATATGAAAATATGGTGTTCAAACTTTTGATTGTTTAAAAATTTATATTAAATACTGGGTCTCGCGTTAGTTCACATTGGGGGTCTCCGGGAACTAACGAGCTGTTCCGAAGTCACGCCGAAGGGGGGTCTCAGCGCTGTATCAATTAGCACCGGGCTTATCAGCGGTATCTCTTTGGGCCTTAGAGCAGCGAGTTTTATGACCCCCGTCAGCAACATACGACACGGCCAGACTCTCACTTGATACTCCATCCCTGTAAACTCCTTGGTTCAACCACTGTGATGTGTGCAAAGCAGCTTCGGGCAAGCCATGAGTAGTTTCCTACACGGACACACGGTGGCGCCCTGTTACCCCAAGGTCCCAGCCGATGTTGTAGGTATCAGTAGATTTGAACAAAGATTTCTGAGTCACGGGCGCTTGAATCAATATTGATGCATATATTTCCATAAATATTTTCCAACCAACTTAGTCGCATTGTAATACCAATAATGTGCCATGAATCGGCGAATAAGGGCTCACTCGAAAATTCGAAACTGGTTTCGGTTCCGGGAAAACCGGTTCTGTATGGTTTCACCTTGTATTTTTAAGTGGACGGTTTCGGTTTTAATAGAAAATATTGATATCATCGTAAATTATTTTTAATAATTAAATAAATTAAAGATGAAAATTTTCTCAAAAGTTAGAGATCCATGCCTGGGCACTTTGAGACCAAGTGAGAGCATTATTAATTGTGACTGGCTAATATATATATTCAATTATGATGAAATAGACTGTTTCTCTGCGTCCTAATATGTCCCCGTGTCAGACGACATGGACGTACAGGATACATGCAGCTCATCTTTAGCTATACATGGTTACAGTAGTGAATATTGAATTCAAAACACTTCCGAAAGAATGTTTATGTCTCAGTCATTGCTTATTTAACTCTAACAGGCATCAATAGTGTCAATTAATAAAATAATTAATTAATTGCACTACTTTGGCCCACCTCCGCCATCTGGACAGCATAATTATCGAGTGGGCGGTTTTAGCGAAACCAAAATGAAACCATCTCCGGAGATTGTTTCGCAGTTTCGTTAAAACCAGTTTTGGTTTCGCTATTAGTAAGTGAATGGTTTCGCTGAACCGAAACCGGTTCACACTCTCGAGTGGGGCCTAATGCTCTCCTGTAATTTTTAGCTCAGCTGACTATAAGTCATCTGAGCTATAGTCGTGGTCCATTGTCCGTCGTCCGTCCGTCTGTCTGTCCGTCCGTCTGTCCGTCTGGATGTCCGTCCGTAAGACTGGCACGTTTCGACACCGTTGGACCTACGAATCTGAAATTGGGCATACAGTTAGATGTCCCTAAAATCTCCTACCATGCCGAAAACTGGGTCAATAGGACTTCGTTCCTTCGAGATATTAAGGAAAAACCTCAATTTTTTATTAGAAATCTATTTTCACACTTCAGGACTGCCTTATATCAAAACCACTCATCTGGTTTTCTTCATATTTACCATAGATATTCCTCTATATAGTTTCTATGTACATGCCAGATATTAAGTCAGTATTATATAATTTAAAAAAAGTTATGGGCCCAAACATAATGGACTTTGGAAAAAAATCAGGAAGATATTTGGTCACTTAAGACCAAAAGTGTTAAAAAATTAGATCAAAATCTGTTTTTTTTTTAAATATTGGCAAAAATATAAAATTGGTACCTTAAATTTTGCCCATTTTTGGCCACGGCACGTTTTTTTTTCCTGTAAGTACTGTGGATTTAATTTTCACAGCATGTATACATAAGGATTTAATCTGTTAAAATCTGAAATTTGAAAATAAAAGCTGCAAAATTAGGCTAGTTATTGATTTTTTTTTTTAGGCTCTTGTTGTATTCCCTTACATGTCAAGCAGTCCACTTTGATGACTGTAGGTCATTCAGTGCACATCTCTATGCTCCCCAGGCTGTTGGCATAATTTTAGATGTCCCCAAAATCTCCTACCATACGAATTATGAGAATTGCTGAACCTAGAGACTTTTTTTCAGGAATATAACTTTATTTAATCAAGATTCAAGTGTTTATCCAAAATGAGATCTGAATTTTGCAAATTTTTCAAGTTATTAGCATAAATAAAAAATCAATACCTTAAATTTTTGTCCAACTTTGGCACTGTTGATTTAATTTTCACAGCATATATACATAAGGATTTAATCTTTTAAAATCTGAAACTTCAAAGAAATTGATTGGAAAGAATAGCTTTTATTCATGTTTTCATACACCATGTCAAGTGTTGTTTACATCTAGCCCACCTAGTAGTACAGCCTTCACTTGCATTATGTAACCCACCCCAGGCAGCTTGCCTTGGGTCAGCTTGGCCACTACCAGCAGGCTTCCCCTCTGCCCTGCACTCCCCCCCCCCCCCCCAGCAGGTGCATAAACTAGATGAATGTTATTGTATCCGCCAAAACAGAGTTTTGCGGATACTATGTTTTCAGCTGCACGCCGCCGCCGCCGCGTAGGTGTCCGGAGAACTCCTCCGTAACCGCTGGGCGGAATTTTACGAAACCCGGGATTATGTTCGGGTCACATGTGAACTGCTGCGGCCCGATTTCGTTTTGACCTCTGACCTTTCCTCTGCGCTCTGCGTCCGTTTGTGCGTCTGTTTCCACACATAAACACACATATCTTGGGAACCGTTTGACGGATCAGGAAAATTTTTTTGCACAAATGTAGCCCTTGGAGAGCTTTATAACATACACAAAAAATGGTGGCGCCACCATGTTTGCACAGTGTCCATCTGTTCGTCTGCCTTGGGTTAAAATCACTCATATCTCTGCAGTGATTTGACTAATTCACCTGAAATTTGGCATGCGTATACATCCTGGGTAGCTTTTCTGATTTTGTGACAGGTGGCGCCACCTACATTCACGTTTACGCTGCAGACATCCAAGCTCATATCTCGGGAACCATTTGACCGATTGGGCCAAAGTTTTGCATGTGTATAGTTCTCACATAGCTCTTTGTCATAAGCAAAACTGGTGGCATAACCTTCAACCATTTTTGCACAGCGTCCGACTGTTTGTCTGCCACGGGCTAAAATCACTCATAAACATATAGTGGTTTGACTTATCTGCCTCAAATTTTGCATATGTATACAACTTGGACGGCTTTCTGGATTTGGTGGTAGGTGGCGCAACCTACATACACCAATTGGCTGCAGATATCCATGCTAATATGCAACACTTCACTCTATTTCCCCTTGCCACTCAATCCATGCCTCACTTCACCCGATCCACTCTGATTTAGGCGGATACACGTAGTCGCTTGTCGACTTCCCGTATTCTAGTTATTTTCTGTATTTGATTCATTCTTCTTCTAGGCTATGCTACATTTTAGATTTTGTATTTTACCACCAAGGTTACAGCGATTAAAGTGTACATTTAATTGTGTCCACAAAAAGGTGTATTGCTATGAAAGTGTGGATGTTCATGAGATAAGTAATTCCTTACTTCAGAGGAGTAAAAACTTCACCAGGTGTGAAATTGAGTATTAATTCCAGTAATAAATTAATACTGGGATAGTAATTAGCACAATATTGTTTGTCCCTCATTCAACCAACAGTGTGTTTACTTTATTTGAAAAAGATGTTTTATTTTATCAAATTTACTGAATCTTTTATTTTATTTTGGTGAATAAAATTAAGCATGTACTGAAAACTCCAATGTGCAAAACTTTCTAATAGTGATTCAAGGAATATTCTTGTAGAAGCCATGTTGTAGCATTATTTTCTTTTAAATTCAGTTTAAACATTTATGAATTAAAAATAATAAAATATATGTGTATGCATAATATGACCCAATATGAGCTACACTTTGGATATATGATGATTGCAACTTTTGCAACAATTCTAATATTTGAACTTATAGTTTCAGTTTTTTACTGTGTATATATAATGATTGCAACTTTTGCAACAATTCTAATATTTTAACTTATATTTTCAGGTTTTTTTTATTAAAAATTTATAAAACCTGTAAATAAAAGAATGATTCAGATATAAACTTCTTAATGGAAAAAGTGGATATGCTTTAAAAAAATAGGATTATATATAAACTTAAATGCATTATTCCCTTGAAAGTGAAATAAAGGTATTAGTCCATTCTGTCAACTTGCCTGTCCATCTGTAAATTTTCATATGCATCACAGTATCTCAAAACTTTTACTGTTTTTCTTCATGACAGTCTTGTCAGAGTATTAATTGCAATCATATATTTAGAACTTTACTGTAACCAAGTAGGAGGGCCCCTTTCCTCTTAGCTTTTCATATTCTTATATAAATGAAAAAATTACAATAGAATATATCTACATCCACCTTCGTGCTGCCCTGACTTTTCCCTTCTCCGAACCCCATCCCAAAGTCAGCCTCAGTAAGCAAGAACAAGATAAATCAGATATATTCATACTTTAATATTTTGTATAACTATTCGTCCATAGGTACCTATGTACATGCCAGAAATTATGTCAGTATTGTGTAATATGTAGACATAGTGGGCATCACAATAATGTACCTTGTCAAGACTAAAGAGATATTGTGTCATACAGTCACAAATTCATGAATCACTTCATCAGCATAGTTAATCATAACATCATATCTGTCAAATTGAAAGCTTGCAGACTACCATACACTTTAGATCCTTCAACAAATAGCCTTATCATCATTCTACTACTGCTTATTACTGCTGTCATTGCATTCATATTTGCTCAAATATATCACAATTTTCAACCCCTGCTAAATAAATAAAAAAATAAACCACTATATTTGACTCTATTAATCCATCAGTCAGGTAATTTCATTTATCATTTACTCACATATTACATTAAATTCCTTTATAATAGCCCAACATGTCCATGATATTCATAAGCTTTATCGACTTGATATAGTATCACAGTGGAGAAACATTTATGGTCCAATCATGATCAGCTGAGCGCCGTGACCCATGGGTCCCTTGTTTTTATAGGAGGCATAAAAGGCTCATAGCTGGAATCTTCGTTGGCATCTGCGTTGTATCCTAGTCTCTAACACAGACACACGGTGGCACCCCGCAGCCCCAGGCTACGTTGCATCCATTCAAGGTACCTGGAGTTGCCATTATGGATATTATCTTCAGCTATCAGTATCATATTGCTGAGTGTAACAAGTACTTACAGAAAGCCGTTCCGGCTAAAAGGCTCGGTTTCACTTTCCCCTTGATCAGTTATTTATAGTTTGGTTATGTTTATTGAATCATTGCGCGCGGAAACTTGAAATCAAGGAGGTAAGATTATACAATCTATTAAATTTTACATATGTTTGTATACATTATATATATATATATATATATATATATATATATATATATATATATATATGTTTGTATGTATGTATCACGTTTTCACATATCTAAATAATACAGAAAACACACACACACACACACACACACACACACACATATATATATATATAAGAGTTTAAATTAGGACATGTCAACTATTTATACTTTCATCTCTTAATAATTTTGTGACTGTTTGATTAAACATAATGCTTTAATATGATTACTCAGACTGTGAAGTCCAATGTGCACTTGAAACATGTAGTGTCTTTGAAATATACAATTACAGCAGGCCTCCAGCAGACTGGACATATGCTATACAGGGAAAGCTATATATGGTCATGCTGCTAGTTACAGTGGAAACCCAGAACTGACCTATAACACCTAATGTTTATGTATGAGCATGCATTGTGAAACCATAAATATATTTTATCATTTTATTAGGGTACATGTTCAGAGAACAGACATGTTTTCAGTTTATTTCAAAAGTTCTATTCATAAATGTATTTGGTAGTATTTTGATATTTAATACACAAGTAGGAACTATTTTGCGTCTTGACCCGGATGTCTGGGTACATAACCCCCTGCTCAGGGTGGGCCCCTCGGTTTGACCCACTGTCTGAAGAAAGCTGAAAACTACTGAATATGAGGTAAAAGCTTTATACTTAATAAGCTAAGGTCTTTAGTCCTAAGAGTTTTTTTATTTATTAATTTTGTCATATAAGTAATTTAAGTTTGTTTCCATCTTGCCATTACTTAAGTACTTAGATATAAATTAAAGAAAAATGTCAGTTTAAAAGGTTAACTTTATACCAAGGTACAGATTGGCTTTAATTCCAGTCAGAATATTTGTATGATTGATACATATGTCTCTTGAAACTCTTTTGATGCAACACAGCTTGGTCAGTTATGTTAACTGTTAGAATGTCAATACATTGTAATTCTTTAAATCTGTTTACATTATTTTTGAGAAATAACAGTGCTATGTGGCATGTTGTCCCTTTAAGTGATGACTATCAGAATTGTTATATAATGTTGTTTTATATTTATTCCTGTATGAACTGATGAGTGTAATGTATAATCAGACAGGAAATGTCTAGTATCTGCCTGTTAAATGTATCCTGTAGACACAGAAGTCCAACTTGTGTTCCTCCTTTTCCCCAGTTTTGCTGGACTATTGTTACATAATATAATTCAGGGTGGGATAGAAAGAGTTAGGTCATTTAATGTTCTCTTCAGATCAAAACATGAAGAGAATACGTGCAGATAGTGTAACATGTGCAATATTTATATCTGGTGAGTCACTATTATTAATTGGCTGAAATGTTTGCATAAAAATAATTGTCTAAATGTTTATTTAAATAAGTGACAGGTGTGCCCATTTCTGAGTATGTGGAACTAAATCTGTTTAGTATATACATATGGGACTGCCTTGTTTACCCTCTAGATATGGGCAATTTAGACTCTGACCCCCGACCCCCCCCCCCCTTCTCTCTCTCTGCGAGAGAGCTGAGGACAGTCCCTGACCTTTTAATGTCTAAGGTCAATAGCTGTCTGGCTGTAACATCAAGTTCCACAGACCAGGACAGGGGACCCTTGTCGCTCATGTTGTACACAGACTGTGCCATTTAATTGTTCCCGCAGGCAAGCAGCTGCAACTTACAGTCATGTATATCAGTTTATGGTTACGTTGTTTTCTGTAAAATGCCACCACAATAGCTACAACATGTGATACTGGTACTTGTGGCCTTGATCACTCAACAATGACAAAACGTACTGTACCAGTGCTGATTAGTTCATTTACTTTGTCAGTTAATGAGTATTCTTAATTGATTCTGTATAGAATTTCTTGAATCATTTATTATTATATTCTTTGATGGTAAAATCAATAATTGAGGATTAAATGTAATGTTTTACTAGTTTTGTGTATTGTCATTTTAATGGATTTTCTCTTTGGATAAAGAGGTTATTGTGCAAGTCCAAAGGAATAAAGATGCAACATTGTATTGTTGGCATGTAGTAAAATGTTTGGGCGGAGCATGATGTGTTAGGACTTTTAGTAGTTACTTTTGTTGTTTACCCAACGTGTGTGTGTATTAATTATTTCAAATATTATATTGCATTGCATTTGTCTGCTTACACACTTCAAGTCATAGGGTACATTTATGTATGTGTGTTGTGCTGATACATGTTACTAATAAAAACCAGGGTAATTGTTTTCGTACAATTTTATGATAAGATAATTGGTTTCTAGTGACTGAAAGTATCATGGGCATTTATGTATATGTTACTTGTATTGGATATGCCAAGTTCTTAGAGGGTTTATCATTGAAATGTTTTATTATATTGATATGCTTCCCGAGATATATCATATCATTTTATGTATTTCTCAGCGATCTTTGAAATCTCTCTGTCAGATTAAAGATTGTTTTCATTGGTCAAACATACAATAGTCAACGGGACGACTTTCACGATTAACTGTTGTACAGAACAAACCATACTATTTGTTGTAAGTTAATGGGGTTTTATTCCATACAATAAACTTTACATTATTTATTATGGTAATTTATGTAAATTGTGATCAATCATAGAGATATATTCATTTTCAATATAATTCTTTGAAATTATGATTGTTTTCAAGTTCAAATAATAATTGTTTAGATATCATTAGGATCAGAGCCAGAAATTAAGAATTGGTTATTTGTAAACACTATACATATTTCAAAAGAAAATTCACATTAAGGCTTTGTCAAATATATCAGGTTTTCAGTACCTAAACTGCATTAAATGATAACTGGATGAGTAAGAAAATTGCTATATATATCTAACAATCATTAATTTTATCTTGACCTTTGTTACATTCATATCTTATATTTCTTTTATATTTTTGTATTTTAGCTGGTTCGCCAACCCCTCTATTTAGGAACCGTAAGAATAAACAGATCAAATCAACTTGTCTACTGGTCTTCGTCCCCAACCCACGGTTACATATATATATATATATATATATATATATATATATATATATAAATATATATATATATATATATTATACTATGTATCAAAAGAAGCCACATGAATAATCTTTCCTAAGTTTTATAGTTAGAATGAGACCTAGAAATATCATCTCACAGTATTATCTCTGCAAAGATATATAGCCTATGGTATCTATCTGTCCAACAGGTGTAAGGAAAATAACCCAATATATTCTACAGATATGCTACTATATACAGTTGCTAATTGTAGGCTTTGAGAGGTCAACCTTATCTGCTGTGCGTCATGGCCCATGCGTCATTAGTTAATTGATCTGCCTTCGCTTTTAAATATTACAGTATAATTTGCCCCATATGACCTTGGAATTTGACGTTAAAAAAGTTATTGACATTCACTATATATCCCAGTTGTGCCTCATTAAGACTCGCGTTCTTTGGTATATTTTTTGCCTGTCATGTCTCCTGCTTTTTGTTTGCTAGATGGATTTTTAACAAAACTCCCAGATGGATACGGAAACCCATTCTTTACTTTCAAGATCATCAAAACTACTGATCTGATTTTGATCATATTTATTATAAATATTCCTCTCTATATATGCCATGTACATACCAGAAATTAGTCAGTATTGTGTAATTTCTTGAAGCTGTGAGCCCTTACATAATTATAAGGCCTCACATATTTAATTAATAGTTTCTCGAACGAAGAAATGAACAGTGGTGGGAAGGAGGAGGGAGAATAAAAATAGTGTAAATCAAACTTTAAAGATATAAAAACCGCCATTTTTTCCATATAAGTTTCGCAAATGATGAAATGAATAGATAGGAACTATATGTACCCTTTTACAATGTCTAGTGCAAATAGTATTCTCAGTATCTGCGGGACATCCTCATTATTTTCTTGAAGGGCTGGTAAAAAAACTTTTCTAAAAAATCATGATTTTTTTACTTTTTAAACGTTAATCAAATTATACATTTTTGTAAAACTAATCAGTCCATTTAAACATTTTTGTAAAACCATTCAGTCCGTTTTTCTTACTTAAACAACTAGCAAGTTTATAATGACCGGTATTGGACACTGGTTGAAGATCGTTGAAGATCTGTAAGTTCTGCAATTATCGGAAAGGTCCTGAAAACACTGATTAGAGGCTCACACTCTTTCGTGTCTCCTGTTATTTTCCTCTCTCTCCCGACTTCAAACACAGTCCCTAATTTATTGCTTTATAGACGCCCAGCAACTTCCATATCCAAGAACATCCTAAAGAACAACAATACACGCGCGCCCAAAACCCCTGAACAGACCCGAGTTAGCTAGAACACAAAGAACGGTGTGTCTCCACGTTTCACACTTCACGCGTAAGCCATAGCCCAACTCGCGCGTCTCCCATAGCAACGAATAGGGCTGGCGTCAGACACGAATCAGAATGCCTGCGCATTATAAACAGATACATGTAACATTATACATATATAAATATAGCTGTAGGAAATGGTTTTAAAATCATAATCGATGATTGAAAAAATAACAAGTGACCCATGGGTCATGACGCTCAGCTGCCAAGCATGACCTGTGACATCATGGACTGAGATTCACAACTTCCAGTCAAATTTTGAAGAACCAATTTGCCAATTTGTTGAAAATTTTCTATGACAACAGAAATATATATCACCTATGTCTGGTCAAAACACAGTGAATTGATGGTCTGAGGAAAATGTATGATTGTTAAGCTAACAGGAACTATTCCAACAGCTTGCTTGAAACCTGTCAGTCTCAAAGGAACACCACAAAGGGCAAATATAAGATCAAAATATATAGCAAAAATCAAGGAAATACATGCAAGAATTATTGAGAAACAGGTTCTTCTGTATGAATTTTTATTCAATACAAGCCAACTGTACTGCACTTTTATAAATGATGGTAATATTTATTCAGAAATATTTGACCCAATCCTTTACAAGATTACATAAATATACATCCAACTGCATTCACTTTAACTGTTCTTGAGATAATATGATCAAAAGGAATTATAAGATGATTGCCTGGTGGCCATATTGGACTTCTGAGAAGTCTGAAATCAGACAACAAAAATTCTATAAATCGGACCAAACATTAAAGAAAAATTACTGAAACTGCACTGAAGAAAGAATTTCTAAGGTGGCTAACTGGCAGACATTATGGATTTCTGACAAGTATGACATTTGATATCCCACATTCTCCAATAAGAGACCAAACTTGGGCAAATTATCCAGTAATGAATGCCCAAAATAATTCAAAAGGCATGTCCAGGCCCTCATATCATATTTATAGATATGCAATTGTAAAAAGTGTAAGTCCAATATTTTTTATTATCACTCTGCTTTTCAATGGGGTCAGCAGGGTAGGTAAACTGCCAAACCTGAAAGAAAAGAAATGCAGAAAGCATGACTAAGAGTCTTGAAATAAAACAAAAAGCCATCCTAAATCAAGGTACACATCCACATATTATGAGAACAAACACTTGCTTTTATATGTGGTGATATATATTAAAATATTCAGAAATCTAGGAAACTAAGTTTATTGCTAGGATTCCATAAAATAAACTGCAAAATGTTCCCATCATCTTATAAATCAGTAGCTAAACCTTAACACTTAACTCTCATAGTCTTAATGCCTGGCTGAAGCATTCTGACAACAGTGTTTTTGTTATGAAGTAACGAGGTACTTATCACTGAGCCTTATCACTTAATAGGCTGATACAAAAGGGAGTCTTATGTCACCAGTGTCACTCACAATTACAGCCACACAGGGAGATGTACCAGCTGGAGTGGGATGGTTATATATACAAGAAAAATAGAGATGGTCTATAAAATAAGTAATTGTGAACATCCCTGACCTATGACCTTGGCCTTTTGCCCATATATCAACTGGATTCTTTCTAAATGATGGGTAACTACTAACCACTTAAATCTGGTGTAATTACTTGGCAACCAATTGGTGAATAACTTTGACCTGCAACCTTTAACCTGCTGACCAGCTGACCCCAAAATCAATAAGTTATATATTCAAGCAAAAAGACCCATAAATATGAAGTTTGAGTCAAACTGAGTGATGCATAGATGTGGCATATGTGAAAGACTGAAGGTCTGGGTTGAACAGTTACACTTGAAATATGCTCACAAGCATTTAGAACAATTAAATATTGTGACCTTGACCTTTGACTTTTTGACCTCAACATCAATAGGCTTCTTCCCTTATTGGTAGGTAAGCCATATATGACAGATGGAAGGTACAGATTGAAAAGTTTGCCTGAAAATGACTCCACGCAAGAAGTGGGTGCTGTGAACTTGACCTTTGACCTCAAAATCAACAGGTCTTTTCCCCTGTTGGCAGAGAAGCGATATCAGTGCTGGAAGGTTTGGAATGAAAAGTCTAGCTTGAAATGTGTCCACAACCTTTTCAAAGAAGTGGATCCTGTGACCCTGACCTTTGACCTTGTGACCTCAAAATCTATAGGATTCTTCTCCAACTTAGTAGGTGAGCTACATGTGAAAAATCAAAGAATTGGGATGAAAGGGTTGGCTTAAAATGCATCCACAGGCTTTTCAAAGGAGAGGCTCCTGTGACCTTGACCTTTGACCTTTTGACCTAAAAAAATTATGGTTCTTCCCCTGTTGGTAGGTGAGCTGTATGTGAAAGATGCAAGGTTTGGGATGAAAATTTTGTCTCAAAGAGTTATTTCTGGGGGTGCAAACACACCCCATAACTTCGAGAATATAGGTCGCAGTGACCTAATTTCAGGTTTGCAAGGAGATCTTTTTATAACCTCTAAGACTGCATAGGGTTCATGGCCCTAGCCCCTACGGTTACGATTTGTGCCCTGCTAACGGACGGACGGCCGGCCGGCCGGACGGACAGACGGAAGGACGACGGACAAAGACCCATCGCTATAGCCCAGCATGACTGAAAGTCAGCTGAGCTAAAAACGACTGATGATCGATAATTTAATCGATTATTTTATGTACCGTAAAAAACCGCATATACGTCGAGAAATTTGCTCCTAAAAAATTAATCCATGAAAGGGGGGGGGTCGACTTATGTGCGGGTCTAAGCCTGAGAGGCAAAATTTTGCACGAACCTAGTCAAACTGCCGGCCTGAATGTCTTAACTGATCGACAACTAGATATCCGTTTCCGGTTAAGTCTGTTACACAAGTCCCCCTTTCAGTCCAAAAATACAGTCTAATAAAGTTTTCGAATATTTTTTCTTCTTCAAATTTTGACCATTTACGCTGTTCTTTCATTTGGATAATGCAGTATATTAAAATGTTTGCAATTTACATGGTTGATGACAACTAGGAAATGACCCGCGTCTAGCTTTAATGAGCTTCATTCACGGGCGATTGAGTACGAGTGCAAGAGGCACGGGTATTTATCCAGGGCATCGGCCCCTGTGTATTTGACATCCAGTTATAAATGTTACAGTATTTCCCAAAATAAAACATTAGGTGCTTGCGTAAGTTTGCAAACATGTAAACGGTAAAAGCCTGTGGGCCGTGGTATCTGAACTACAGGCAAGTGACAAATGGCTGGTTACAGCACCGATTAGCGCTCACTCCGTACGAGGATGGCTGCTTGTCCCAAGAAGCCCAAAACTAGGTCACGCTGTTCACCCGTGTACTTACACGCGGGGAAATTATCACTCCGTTCGGAAGTTCCTACTTCAAAATCACCCCAAATAGTAGTGAATGACTGCGGCCCTGAGATCGATATCGCTACGAACGAACGAACACAAAACCTGCAAGACTTAGTCAAAATTAGTACTCCACAGAATGTGAAATATATGATTCATTCACGACACTTTCATCAAAAAGATAGGAAAACGGAGTTTGATCAAAGAACGACTGACGTGTTGTCCACGTGTTGCCCTGACTTCCGTGCCCTTACTCTGCGGTTCGCTATGCTTTATACCTACGCTGCATATATGCAGTTATATCGCATGTAATTGTTCATTAGTTCGTCCGTCTGTGGAGTTAAGGAAGACATGAGTTGATTAAAACTTGAATAAAACTGTCGTTTACGGCCTTGTGTTTTCTCAGAATGTATAATAAAAATCTCTGATAATAAAATTACTGCCCTTGATCCACGGATATGACCAAGCTGAGGACAGCTTACACTGTCACGTGGCCTTTTCGGGCGACTCGCTTGGTCCCAACTTCGCGAGTTCTTTTCAATTTAGATTATATAAAATGAAGAGAAGTCCGCGACAATCCTGTTTAAGTAACACGCCTAAATAGTCATGTTTTTATTGATATCTGACACAAACAATCATTAGAAGTTTAAAATAAATAAGCAATGACGGAAAGAAATCCTTGGCTTTTCAATTATCGCACACTTGTTGATTCTGGGTGTCAGACGATCTTCATTTCTGTAAAATACTTAAAGTATCGACCTGTTATATTTATTAATCATAGAGTCTTTATGATGCCCAATAACTTTTAAATAGATTGCACAACAAAACAAATGATATTTTTACAGTTAAAAAAAATTGAAGTGGTATGAATGTCAAATACGAGTGGCTAGTCATACAATTCACCTTTCCCCAGTGGCCTGTCACACTACTCTCGATGTTCATGTATGCTGTTTCAGACCTGTTTTGACCTCGAGAATGGCTTGAAAAAGCTGGGAACTGCTACCTGAGGAGTAGCTCCATTTACACCTGAGGAAGGGGGCCGAGCACCCAAAAGCTTGTGTACAAGAACCCACACACAGCTAGTCTTTTTCAAAAGGTGTCAACCATTTACATTACTTTTGTAAGTAACAGACTAGCACGGCATTTCAAAACTTTACCTAATTTCAGACTGATCATGTGCTGCAACCCTATATGCCTGCACACTTACATAACATAGCCCTTTACCAAACATAATTAAGTTTAATTTAAAAAAAAGCCTGACCCTGATCTTCAGCACGGGAAATGTGTAATTAGGACTATACATATATTAAGACAAGTAAACTCAAACCCAAACAATGAAACAGGTGAGAAACACATATTTTTGTACCTGCAACACCTGGATTATCTCAATTAATAGCACTGGTTTATTTTTATATCGACAGAAGTGCTTTGCCCCATATACAGACCCTCCCGGGTCCCCACCAGCGTACATGTGTACCCATGTTGGCCCTACGTCCTAGTGAAAATTGGACCTGGGAGCAAAAAGTCAGTGGTGCCCACAGGGTTAGCCCATATGGGGCCTATGGACATGTACCACATGGGTCCCTTGTTTGCATGCAGTGACAAACCCTCCAAGGACCCTTGTGTCTTCCCTTTTTAGCCCATTGGTAGCCATTCGTGGGCCCCATATACAGACCCCGCCTGGTACCCTCCATGGGTCCACATGTGTACCCATGTTGGCCCTACGTCCTGGCCAACATTGGACCCGGGAACAAAAGGTCACTAGTGCATGGGCGGTATCTTCATGAGTAAATCTGACGCGTCATTATTTTTTTTTTATTGAAACAATAACATTACATCTTGTAAACAGTTACAAACATGAAAACATACAATTACATGCGCAGGTACTTGTAACACATACATGATTACATAGCCAAAAACACAAAGCATAAATTACATGCCTAATAGACATAACATGTAAATTAATGCACGTGTATATTACCTCATGACGTTTATGGATTTTATCATTGGTAGTTAATATGCTTGTAAATATTATTATTGAGGATATCTATCCTAATTTTTATATACTGAATTTGTGCCAATCATATATTTTTTTTTATTTACCGGGCATTTAGAATTTTAAAGAAATAGAGGTTTATAGTGTATTTCTTAGAAATATAGCCCACAAGTGCTCTGTATATTTCTGAATGTAAAGGATTTCTCCCACTTGGTGCAAAACCTATTTTTAGATTTTGAAAAGTCGTGTGTCATGTTTTCGGTTTTAAAGAAGAAAGTGTTTTAATTTCACTATTGCCAAAATGTCTGCAAGATCCGATGGGAAAACATAACATTTCAATTAGGTTCCGTGGAGTCACTCTTGAACATAGCTGATTACAGATTAATTTAATGTCACATGTAACTTCCATTTCTGGAAACTGTAGGCAACTTAATATCGTTAAAAAGACCTGGGGTCATAGAATCCTACATAAAAATGCATTAATTACACATTCTGTATGCGAGTTTCATTAGGAGTTACTTAAAAAATCAGCTGTACACTCTCACCGCAAACTTTCAATTTTGTATTCTTTGCCGAGATAGATTTGAAAAGCCATAGTAACCAATACAATGAGCCATAGCTTCATTATCTATGACTTTTTGTCAATTAGGTGTATTTACTCTCTTTAACGAGCTCATTTTTATCAAGATTTGTCATGCCTTAAG
The DNA here is from genome assembly GCA_026874595.1 of Sipunculus nudus. Taxonomy (NCBI): domain Eukaryota; kingdom Metazoa; phylum Annelida; class Sipuncula; order Golfingiida; family Sipunculidae; genus Sipunculus; species Sipunculus nudus. The sequence continues at coordinate 54,444,668 of CM049313.1, read as the reverse complement.
CTTCAAAAAGCAGTTTTATGCAATTCACTATCTTAGATTTTGCTGTCATATTATAAGATTCTAATTACATGTTCTTTCCTTCACATAAATATAGTTTACGTACTGTAATTATAATATAATAAAAACAATAAAAAAAGTTAAAACATGCCAAGGGCAATTACGAACATGACGACTGAATTTTACTTAAAACGAAGATCACTTAATCACAAAACAAAATGGAATAAAATACTGTATTGCAAAACCCCACGTATCTGCGTCTGTAGCATTTTTTGTTCTTTGTATTTAAGAAAGGAATTCTCCTGCCTGATCTGTAGAATTTTTGTGATTTCCATTAATGAACTGTAGGATATTCTTGCTAATAAAGATTCTTATTATTCCTCTATAACGGATATATGGCCTTGTTTGTCTACAAACACGGTACCTGCACACGTGTAGAAGTTGGAAGACCACTGCCTACCAAAAACCGTTTGCAAAAAAATAAGGGTTGTCTTATCTGGCGCCAGATGTGCTTGTGGAATGCGTTTTGATTATTTGGATTATTTTGCCCCCCCCCCCATTCCCCCACACTTATCTTTATAAGTTAATTTGTAATAGTTATATTATAGCATTATTCTGAATTTTTTATGAGAAACTGAATACTGCTTTTCTTAATCATACATATTTTATCAGACACAAAGGTTATAAAACACGTGTATAGAACAAAATTAACTACCTGTGTACCATGAAATCCGCATTATCTGGCCTATTTTCATGTAAGGATCAAGGGATTATTTTTAGTTAAAAGACGTCAGATATCGGAATAGGCTCCTTTAAGTAGTAAGGTGTGTAAATAAATAAATTTCAGAACTGCAATACATTATATATACTGTAACCCTACAGCCTGGACAGATTAGAAAAAACACAAAAAGGTGCTCTCCGAGATGACTTATTTGGCAATGGCCTGAATGTATTTGCAATATTATATGTTGAACATTATTGTTTACCTGTGTTTTGTTCTGACAGATGAAAGATATTAAATATATATTCCAGCCGTATTTGTTCGTTTGTTTCATATCGTGAATAAATTCGCTGTATACTCAAGAATGTGTTAATGACGCACTAAGATAAACATTTTTATTATAACTTTCCAAGAAAACATAAATACACATTAAACATGTTTACAGACCAGCAAATAAACAAGGGACCTATGGGTCACAACGCTCAGCTGTTATATAAGATAAAAAAATATGATTTTGAAATGAGGCACATGCTGGTTTTGTGTGGAAAAAAATATAAGCTGTATTATGAGTTGTTAGTGTTAAGCTTAATTAAAATTTAATAACAAATATTGTGCTAAATATAATTTTTATTAAAAATAATAAGAGAATCATATGTTTTTTTTAATAAAATATAACTGAAATGATTATTAAAATAATATTATAGAATATATTCATGAATGCATTCATGAATACATTTTGAAAGTATTTGCACTGGTATTCAAATAATTTCATTTTTACCTGAATTCCCATTCTTATGCAAGAAATTTTATAATGGAGTACATATTCATATTCATATTCATATACATTTGCCAAGTATTCGCACCATGTCTGGTATTTATTCAGTTTTAGCCAAACAATGATGTTGAGAATCCAGAATATAAACAAAGGACCCATGGGTCACTACAACCAGCTTAAGTTTGAAATTTTTGCAAATGCAAAATATGAAAAATATTCTATTGTAATGTTTTTTATTTATATAAGCATATGAGAAGCTAAGAGGAAAGGGCCCTCCTACTTGGTTATAGTAAAGTTCTCAATATATGATTGCAAACTAATACTCTGACAAGACTGTCATGAAGAAAAACAGTAAAAGTTTTGAGATACTGTGATGCATATGAAAAATTTGCAGATGGACAGGCAAGTGGACAGAATGGACTAATACCTTCATTTCACTTTCAAGGATATAATGCATTTAAGTTTATATATAACAACGGGGCATCTACAAAATTATTCCTTGAATCCCTATTAAAACGTTTTGCACATTGGAGTTTTCAGTACATGCTTAATTTTATTCACCGAAATAAAATAAAAGATTCAGTACATTTGATAAAATAAAAACATCTTTTCAAATAAAGTATACACACTGTTGGTTGAATGAGGGACAAACAATATCATAATGCTAATTACAATCTCAACTATAATTAATTACTGGAATTAATAGTCAATTTCACACCTGGTGAAGTTTTACTCTTCTGAAGTAAAGCATTACTTATCTGATGAACATCCACACTTTCATAGCAATACATCACTTTGTGGACAAATTAAATGTGCACTTTAATCGTTGTAACCCTGGTTGTACAATACAAAATCTAAAATGTAGCATGTCCAAGAATAAAATAAAATACAGAAAATTATAACATTCATCTAGTTTATGCACCAGCTGGGGGGGGGGGTGAGTGCAGGGCAGAGTGGAACCCTGCTAGTAGTGGCCAAGCTGGGCCAAGGCAAGCTGCCTGGGGTGGGTTACATAATGCAAGTGAAGGCTGTACTACCAGGTTGGCCAGATGTTAACAACACTTGACATGGTGTATGAAAACTTGAATAAAAGCTACTCTTTTCAAACAATTTCTTTGAAATTTCAGATTTAAAAAAGATTAAATCCTCATGTATATATGCTGTGAAAATAAATTCAACAGTACTTACAGGGAAAAAACGTGCCACTGCCAAATTTGGACAAAATTTAAGGTATTGATTTTTTATTTATGCTAATAACTTGAACAATTTGCAAAATTCAGATCTAATTTTGGGTAAACAATTGAATCTTGATTATATAAAGTTATATTCCTGAAAAAAAGTCTCCAGCTTCAGCAATTCTCATGTTAAGTGAGCAAATATATTTCCTGATTTTTAAAAAATTGCATTATATTTGGGCCTATAACTTCAAAATAATACCCAAAAGTGACCTAATTTTTGGAATGTGCACAGAAAATGTATGGAAGAATATGAATACTAAATCTGATCAAAAACAGATCAGTGGTTTTGATATTAGGCAGCCTTGAAGTGTAACAATGGCTTTTTTATGGAAAACGGAGGTTTTTTCGAAGGAACGAAGTTCTAATGACCCAATTTTTGGTATGGTAGGAGATTTTGGGGACATCTAATGGTATGCAGAATTTTGGATTCGTAGGTCCAACAGTTTTAAAACGTGCCCTGTTAACGGACGGACGGCCGGACGGCCGGACGACGGACAAAGGACCACGACTATAGCTCAGATGACTTAAAGTCAGCTGAGCTAAAAAGGTAGATGTTTTCATGAGGAGGGCCTGTTAAATTTAAAATGTAACAACCCCACTTCTCTAGTCTTTTAGCAATACGAATATTGCTAAAACAGTAAAATTACTGCATTGTCTTGATTAAACTAAGAAAATTATTAGATGTTTCAGATGCAGTTAGCTCATTTCTAAATATCTTGACATATGATAAAACAAGTGACCCAGGGGTCATGACGCTCAGCTGACCAGGAAGACATTGACAAAAGTAATTTTATCATCTGAATGTCAAATTTGAATGAAATACTTTTTCCAAACTTGACCTTTTGTATAAAATCATCCAATATTCATTATGGTACTATGGAGTTCTGTAGCATGAAGGATATGGGTAACAGACACCTATTTTCAAGGTTTACAAGATGACTTTTCAGGGGTCTCCCAGCATGTCAAAAAATAAAATTCTAGGTCCAGTTATTATGATTTGTGCCCTGTTAACAAATCCAAATGTTTATTCTGGGGGGTATTTCAAAGCCGCATAGGATGAAGGATATGGGTAACAGAGATGTAATTTCAGGTGCACAAGGAGACTTTTCAGGGGCCTCCCAGCATATCAAGAAAGGAGATTCTAGGAGTACTTCGGAGCCCCAGAGCATGAAGGATATGGGTAACAGGGACCTTATTTCGGTTTTCCATGTAGACCTTTTATGGGCTTCCCTGGAGGTGAGGACAGAAGATTCTAGGTCCAGTCATTATGAATTGTGCC